>JBCFYV010000802.1:0-65291 GCA_039000515.1 Timema cristinae
GCTAATTTAGAACATGAATGGTCACTGCATGCCTCACCCGGGAGTTGTGGTCTTGAGTTTGAATCCCGGCTACTAAGATTAAAAGAATATTAATAATTTAAAATAATTAACTTAATACACATGTTGAAAAGTATTTATTGTACTGAATACTTTTAGGCCTATATTTACAAAATGTGTCCATGGAAAAAAAAATGTATAACTAGGCAATTTAATTAAATAATTTGAGTGGTGAAAGCTTTAAGGTTATTTTATTATGCTTTTAGCACCGAGTCGTACTAACCATTCGCGGTATACTCACATGTACTAATTACGCTAATTAGTTAGGGATTAAGAAAGCTGAATTTAGAGGAAGTGCACTCGCATTTGCTTAAAGAGAGAGGTGTGGAAACAATTTATAATAAAACTACCCTCTGTATACCCAACGGAGATCAAACCCCGAACTCGCTGTCAAGTCAATACATTGCAAACAACGTGTTCGACAACAAAATCGTAAACGGTAAATAACAAGTAGTCTATGAAATATTATTTTTTAACCAAATTTATAGCTCTAATAAATACCCACATTTGTGGTCACAAGGTACAATGCGTCATTCGCATTCCTTGTTCTGCGTATAGCTCAAACGGGGAGTGAAAAGCTAAGGAAAAAAATACGAATGTTTTTTAGCACCGCGTCTTACTACCCGTTCGGTTATACACTAATTTTGTGGATTAAAATCATCATTAGTAAGGTATCAATTTTCTAAGTTGGTCTTTTTTTGTGTTAACCAGGTGTCTGTCAATCGTTTTGTCCGTATATGCATGTGTTCAACCAGTTGGTACAAGTCATTATTTACATGTATAGCCAGGCCCCGAGACATCAAGAAATAGTAGATTATGAACCAGTGCTAACAAGGCCCCGGATATAAATCTATAAAATATCAAATAATCAAAAATATCAAAAATAGCAAACAATGGAGTATTATCAACCACTGGTAACAAGGCCCCGGAACAACAAACAACTGTGGGTTCCGAGTTGAAGCTGTAATTCAAACTAAGATTCTTAGTGGATAAGTTGAATTTAAAATTTAGACTGATAGCAAGATCATTATTTGACAACTAGAAATGGGTTCACTAATTCATACGTCAAATCATTTGATCTAGAGCTGTACCTATGATAAAGGCTTATACTATAATATTTACATAAGTTATAGTCTGCACTGACTAAACTGACTACACTTTTATATAGTCAGTGCGCGTGGATATGAGATCATGAGCGAGGGACGAATCCTGGATAACTGTGCTAGAACATTGACGCGCTAAGATCCCAAGTTCAATTTTATTCTATCTGAAGTGTTTTTTTTTTGCCACATAACCTTCTAACTGCCAGAGGATAGAACAAATTCTAAATATTAAACAACTCTAGAAGCTATCTGGGGAAGTTTATTTGGGAACTACCGTAAACTAGGAGAAATTCTAAATGCTAAACACCTTTGGGAGCTATCTGAAGTTCTTTATTTGCAACATAACACCGCAACTGCAGAAGGCTAGGAAAAATTCTATTACTGAACACCTCTAGAATCCAACTGAAGGTGTGTTTTTTTGCGACATAACTCCATAGCTGCCGAATGATAGGATATATTCTGAATATTAAACACTTCTAGAAGCTATCAGAAGTGGTTTATGTTTTGCGAAATAACACCATAGCTGTCAAAGGCTAGGAAATATTCAGAATATTAAACACTTCTAGAAGCTATCAGAATTGGGTTCTTTTTGCAACATAACCCCTTAATTAATGAAGGCTAGGGAAAATTCTAAATACTAAACACCTCTAGTAGCTCTATCCAAAGTGTTTTTTATGGTTGCACGGCTCCCTAATTTATACTTGTATCTTAATTTTTTATATTGTTTGAATCATAAATAAAGTCATGTATAGTTTGTTCATAAAATTTTGTGGAGGGTTTGAACCCCCCCCCCCCTCCCTCTCTCCCCCCATATGCGGCCTTATACTTTCCTGAAAACATTGTAGATCAAATATTTCATTGTTTTAAAGTTTATAACGATTCGTGTTCGATTTCGCCTTTTTGTTTCGTTTTCTTGGTTTGAGGCACATTTCATTTTTAGGGTTAAACTTAGCCATGTTCAATAAACACGCCAAATTATGATTTTTTTTTTTTTTTTAGAAAATGTATAAAGAAATGCAATATTCATGTGAGATTAGATATATTTTCAAAGCTTTTAAAATCTTTTTAATGTTAAATTTATAACAAGTAATAAAAGAGAAACTCATTTTTATACATTCATGAAGTTAATTGTAATATTCAGATAAAATATAGGTCTAAAATCAATACGCGTTTTGCTGTACCAAGAGATGAGTTCCTTTTGACACTTTGAGTTGAAGAATAAAACTTAACACAGTACAATATTATCCAAGTGCCCAATTACTAGAGGAAGGAAAAGAGACAAAATAAATGTCACAACTCGTCACTCAAGTAGTAAGATGCGGTGCTAATATATATATATATAAAGCACTTAAAGGTGAGTCATTAGTCGGAGACCGGGGTAGCCCGATCATTCCTTGGTCGGCAAGTTTGTGTTATCAGTAGGTACAGTGAAACCCAGAAGTTTCAGGAAATGGCCATAACAAATTTACGTTTACATTGATCAACGTGGTGTAAATAATAAAATAAAATAGTAGAGTTAGACTAATAAACCAAACAAATTTGACAAACTTTGTAAACAAGTGTTATTGTGTAACTAAGTGTAGGGAAGTACCGCATAAACCAATAGTAATTTATTCAACGGAAACTTGGCCTTTGGATAAAAGAGAAAGGAAAGTGAAGGCCATATGAATGAAGTTTTTGAGGAGCATGCTAGCTGTCACCAGAAGAGATAGGATTAGGAATGAAGATGTAAGATCTAGAGTTGATGTACATGAGATAGTAGAGGAAGCTAGGATGAGATGGTATGGACATGTAATTAGGATGGTAAGGGAGAGGATTACAAGAAGATTATTGAATATGAAGTATGTAGGGAAGAGACGACAACGAGGACCAAGAACAAGATGGAAAGAACAGACAGCAACAAGTGTGCAAGTGAGAGGAGCAGAGTAGAAGAGAGTACAGGAGGGAGATGAGGCATTTTACTAAACAGAACCGGCCACAGGCCGGAAACAGTTCCTTATGATGATGATAATATTGTTTCTCACGCTTTTATTATTTTCTGTGTTGTTATTTATCTATTCTCAAACATTCTTCTTAAAATATCCCAACTCATTCCTAATTTATCAAGACTAGTTTTTAATTCACTATACACACACATATATATATAGACTCATCCCTTATTTATTCCAAATCATTCCCTTTTAAATATTCTGACTCATATATTTTTAAATTCGACTAATTCCATATTTATTCTGACCGATTCCTCTTTAATGTTCGTTCTTTATTTTTTCTGACTTATTACTTATTCATTTGGAATTTTAACTTATTTATTCTGATGAGCCTTATTAGTTGTAATTTTATACTTTTAATTTTGATTACAATCTTTTAATAATAAGACAATCTTATTTATTCGGAATATTTTCTAAATCATTCTACTCAATATTTATTTTGACTCAATCTTCGCTATTTATCGCGCCTTGTTATAATTTATGTATGCCAAATTTCTCCCTACTATTTATTCCTACAAGTTCTTTATTTATTTTTATTCGCCCTGTAATGAATCGATGAGTTCATTATTAATTCCAACTAATTCAAACTATATTTTATTTTTCTGACTTAATAATCCAAAATCATTCCAAATAATTTCTTAATAATCCCGACACTATAATTTATTATTCCAACTAAATCCTCCATATTTATTCGGTCTTGTCTTTCTTTATTAATTCCAATTCGTCTCTTATCCATTCTTACCCATTACTATTTGTTTTAAGAGCCGTTTTTTAAGATATTCCAAAAATTTCCTCGTGTATACATGAGTTGATCCGTATTCATTCTAATTCTTTATTCCAACACGTTCCTTATTTATTTTATTTAAATGACTGCCTGAGTGTCCATATTTACGATAATGCCACAGTATGTACGTAGCTAAGCGGAGAAGGTTTATATGACCTTTTCTTACTTGAATTATCTTCTTGGCGTTTTTTCTTAATGATAGAGGGATGAAGTCCTTTAATAAATAGCCTGTTTGGAAGGTGTTTGAATAAATAAGGGAAGCGTCTGCATATATGAATTAAGGTCCACAAATTTGGTGGCGATCTAAACTCAATTAACCTCATCAGGCTCCTATCCATTGGTGAAGCCTGATAGCGCCTTCTCGCCTTTGCATAGAAGCGTGATGAGTGGTGTCTATTGTCAGAAAAAATGAATGAATCCTCAAAAACCCCAGAAGAACGACTTACCAATGTATCTCTACCATCCTCTTGAGATGGATTTCTAGAAGAGGAGGCTGGTTCCCTGGAAGTGGATGATTCCTTGAAGGGGCTGGTTCCATGGAGGTGATTGACTGACTGGAGGTGGCTGAATCACTGGAGGTGGCTGACTCCCTGGAGGTGGCTGACTCACTGGAGGTGGTTGACTCACTGGAGGTGGCTGACTCACTGAGGTGGCTGACTTCTGGAGGTGGCTGACTTTCTGGAGGTTGCTAACTTTCTGGAGGTGGCTGACATTTTGGAGGTCGCTGACTTTCTGGAGGTGGCTGACTTTCTGGAGGTGGATGACTTTCTGGAGACGGCTGACGGACTGGAGGTGGCTGAATCCCTGAAGGTGGCTGACTGACTGGAGGTGGCTGACTCCCTGAAGGTGACTGACTTACTGGAGGTGGCTAACTCACTGGAGGTGACTGACTTTCTGGAGGTGGCTGACTCCTTGAAAGTGGCTGACTCCCTATTGGATTTACTTACCAATTGTTCTATCTTGTAATACTCACACGCCTTCATTAAAAGATAACGAGTCTTCTCATCGAATACAGATGTTTTCTTCATGTGGGCAACAGCTTCTTGAGTTAACATCATGGACTTGGAATTCTCCGTACTGAAGGAAGAACCTTGTTGACCTGACACGGAAGGTGGACTGGACCGACTGGACGATCTTACAATGTTACCATGAAGGGGAGTTGTTCCTGATGATGACGCCACCAGTTCAAAAGAAGAAGGGTCTTGTTGGCTTAGTCCGGAAGGTGGCTGACTTAACGATGTTCTCTCAGATGGGTCTTCTTCTCTTGATAGGGAAGGTGACTGACTTTCTGACCAATACTTACCATTCCGTTTATGTTTTCTCTTGTCCTTTTGTACACTGGTGGCGGCCGTCATTTCCCCTGGAAAAAAATGTTCATCCCGAACAGGTTGAGTGGACGATGGCAGCCCATCGTCCGGGCACCCAGCGGTGTTAGGGTGCCCCCTTGTCGCTCACCATCAACTGCAACAAACCGTCACCAGAACGATATTATATTGAGTAAAAAAAGCTATTTAAGCGATAATAAAGTATAAAGCTTATAAAAAAAGGCTAAGAGTTGGCTAGCAAAACGTTTAATAATTTTGCTTATATTTAGAATAATATTAACAGAACTATTTGATTGGTAGACTTTGGAGAACTTATTGTAAAACAATTGCTACTAAGTACTTCTATACTTAGCTCAATTCAAAAGATTTGAATAACCAATTCATTCAAAATTGCCTAACTATAATGATTTCTTACTAAGGACAATAAATGATACTCAATTTTTTATATTTTAATTAGACACAAATTCTAAACGTGTTTTAAATAAACAACCAATAAATATTACGGTTATTGGATCTTGAGTGGGTCTACATACTCACATGATCATAAGAAATAATTAAACACCAACAAGATTTATTACTCACTTCTGAAAGTATGACATTTGAAAACAATAAATTCAGGTTTACAAAAAGTATGCATTACATACACAAACACGAGTTTTTTCCAAGAAAAAATTCTTTGCTTCAGAAATAATGGTCTAATATGATAAATGATCATATAGTTCATATCTCAAAACAAACAAAAGTTTCCATGTAACTAGGAAAACAAAGTATTAATCAACTGACCCCCAGCTTTACTCCACATCTTATCTACCAGACAAAACAACTTAGCTAACCGTATTCGTACTCTATCAACCAGTATATTCATCAAACGGTATTAAATTACCATCAACCTTTCTCTATATTAACCCGTATCACTTCCTATAAACTAGTCTCCACATCAACCAGTATCAACATCCTATCAACCAGTGTCCACGCCCTATCATCGATTCTCCTTATTCTATCAAGGCTGGTAGCTTTTAATTTTGTCCCAGAATAAAATGGTATTATAAATGATTATTTTAGTCAAGATCAGCACGAAAAAAAGTCTAACCCCTCCTGATCCATCTCATTTACGGCTGCCATATTGGAAAAATGGTGAATACAGTGTCCTATAAGGACTAAAAAGTAATTAAATCAATAATGGTTTGATGAAGTCCTATTTCTTTTGCTTATATTTAGCACAGCAATATCTTTTTTGCGATGACGATAAAGAAAAAGCATCAATTATTTCTTCATTAATAATTGACTCTTAACAAGTCTTTCTCTGAAGCTAGAACCATAAGGTTCGAAAGCTATGCATCTCCCATCGCAGACCTGATACTGATTTTTTATTATTCTAACTCGGCTCATAGCTATTTCATTTGAACAACTGGTTACGGCCAAAGATAGCAAGGTTGTATTGACAACTTTCAATCTATTGAAGCCTGAAAAACTAATCAAGCACCCATAAGGTTTAAAAAAAACTTTTGTCACACGGAAACTCTTAATCTCTTAAGGTTCATTTTATGTTTCACTTTCAGACACATCATCAATGTCCATGCTTGTTTTCCTTTCATCATGATCCTTTATCTGAGCTGTGTCTTTAGATTTCTCACTTATACGAGGAACAAATCATCAATTGATATGCTTGAGTTATTGGCAAAATACATTTTATTGAATGTGTTTAACTCTTCACATACAATAGTGTGGTTCCAATCGTAAAACTAACAAAGGCTTTATATGTTTACAGGGGAAACATTATTTGCGTTGTTTCTAAAACTCTTGTATATGTGATATAAACCATTTCTTTTACCATGTCTATGCTATGGTCAGAAAATCTATCTTTAAGCAACTTAAATACAATTTAATTGTTTTTTATTTATCTAAATAATAGGTTCATGTATACCCAATTAATCAATAAGAATTTTTCTTCTTCTAACTCTTTTTGGAGCTAAACCATGGACGTAATGATATTAAGAACTTTTTAGTCTCTCACATCACATTAGACCATTCCTCAACCTTTCGCAAGCTACTGATCTGAGTTTTGACATTTAATTATTATAGCTTGTACACCAACATAGTCCAACGCCTTAACCTGTAAGCTTACTGTGACGGTATCTATTAGTTTAAGACTAGTGCCTTTTCTAACACTTAATCCCTTAATAATAAAGAATGGACATTTAATACTTAAGTAGACCTAATAAAAACTGATTTATAATACAATTACAAAATATATATATATATATATATATATAATATTACTCACATACATAATTGAATATTAATGAACATATTAAAATAAATTAATAGAGGAAATTAGAATTAATATAGTAGGGCGAGGGAAAACAAACAAAAACAAACATTAAGGCACACACACATTCATATGTCATTATACTCAGCTTAACATATATTCAAACATGATCGATATAGTAAATAATTTAAAAATAAAACAATGCTCTTAATAGCTAATAATTATATACAGGTGAGCACAAATGATATTTACACTTTTGAAAAGTTATAATAAAGGAAAGGTGCACCCGATTAGCTGGAAACATTTTCCAGTCGATACAGAAACACTGGAAGCTTTTTTCGTAATTTAAAATGACTCAATATGTGCTCCTCAATTAACACGGCAGAAAACGCTTCGCACACTATGTTTAGTGTGTCGGCGGTGACGGACTCAACGATGGCTGTGATTCTCTGCCTCAGCTCCAGCAAGATCGTGGCAGAGATGTGACAAATATTTTGTCTTTCACATAACCCAACATCAAGAAATCGTATGGAGTTCAGTCCGGTGATTGAGCTGGCTATCTGCCCCACGACACATCGTCGGCACGGTCACGACCAAGCCAGCTCCCAGAGATATGTTTGTTCAGGTACAGCCAAGCGGAAGTGAGGCGGTGACCCATCTTGATGGAAGATGAATTCGTTTGAATCTTCTTCAAATAGAGGCAGAGGCCAAAAGGTAGACATATCGAGGTAGGAATGACCTGTGACTGGTTTTTCTATTAAAAATAAGGTGCGTAAACCTTCACCCTCAATATAAAGAGAACACATTCACTTTGGGGTAATCTCTCACCTGATAGTTGCGTACATGTTTAGTTAAAATTTGATGGTAATGTAAATACAGATAACATTGTATGTGTACTAACAACTTAATGGTAATGTAAATACAGATAACATTGTCTGTGTAGTAATAACTTCATGGTAATGTAAATACAGACAATATTGTTTTGTAGTAACAACTAATGGTAATGTAAATACAGACAACATTGTGTGAAATTTGTAATGTAAAATACAGACAACATTGTCTGTGTAGTTACAACTATGGTAATGTAAATACAGAAAAATTGTTGTGTAGTAACAACTTGATGATAATGTAAAAACAGAAAACATTGTTGGTATAAAACTAATGTAATGTAAATACAGACAACATTGGAATACAACTTATGGTAATGTAAATAAAGACAACTATTGTATGTTGTAGTAACAACTTGATGTAATGTAATTACCGACAACATGTCTTTGTAGTAACAATGATTGAATGTAATAAAGATAACATTGTCTGTTTAGTAACAACTTATGGTAATGTAAAACAGACAAGATTTTGTGAGTAGTAACAACTTATGGTAATGTAAATAAGTCAACATTGTCAGGGTAGTAACAATTTATGGTAATGTAAATACAGACAACAATGTGTGGTTTCGTAACAACTGATTGTAATGTAAATAGAGACAACATTGTGTGAGTAGTAACAACCTATGGTAATATAAATATAGACAACTCTGTTTGTGTGTAGTAACAACTAATGGTAACGTAAATACAAACAACATTGTTTGAGTAGTAATAACGTCATGGTAATGTAATAACTGATAACATTGTTTGAGTGGTAACAACTTATGGTAATGTAAATACAGACAACAAATTTTTGTAGTAACAACTGATGGTAATGTAAATACAAACAACATTGTATGATTAGTAATAACGTCATGGTATTCTAAATACAGACAACATTGTTTGTGTTATTTTATCCTTTCGATGTATTTATAATATTATACACTTTCTTGAATAGCATTTTGTACATTCATATTTGTCGTATATGTACTTAGCTTTAGACATATCTGAAAGCACAGTCTGTCTTAAAAAAAACCAATTACTTAATTACTTACGAGTACTGCCACATTTAAGTGTTTATACGACTATTTCATTTCTAATTATTTATTTGATATAACAAAGTATCTCTTTACTTATTAATCTGGCAGACTTTTCTAAATGGTAAAATCTTCCTAGGCAATTAACCTTTGTATTTATTTCGAATATACTAAATAAAATTTAATTGTACAATAAATAAAATATAAATAAATAGAATGATTTGTGTCTGTTTAAACTATATTTGATCATACTATGTTCAGATAACATTGAATTTGTAACCACTTGATGTTCATGTAAGTACAAATAATATTATATGTGTAGCAACATTTGATGTAAAAAATCTAAATACCTTATTGATGCAAGTTTGTGACTTACCGTGGCGTAAATCTCGGCGAATCAGGCGCGCCCGGATACTGCGAAACGCTCCACGGACACGCCGGCCTAGCCCTCCGCAAAATCCACCGAAACATCCTTTGCTCATTTTGGTTTAATAAATAATTTAACTCAATTTCTTTCTCACAATCACAAATTGACATCTTTAATGGAGCTCCGAAAAGACACCACAAAGATTTATTATATTGCTATGCGACGGCTATAATTGTAATAAACAATTGAATTTATAGAGAAAAGCACTCTGAGTAGTGTTGGGGTAAAATGAAATTGATATAAGTAATGAATACCCACAATATGGCATTGTGGGGGTATTACGTCATAGCTTACAATTATTTAATATGGAGAAAATTGAATTTTAAACATTAATACGTATGCATTTATAACTAAATAAATTATATAAGGAATGTTTATGTAATCATTAAAGCTTAAAATATCCGAACATTAAAGTGAAAGTCCATAAAAATAACACAACTTTAATTAATTACCTCCTAAGTATGGAAAGTTTTGGTGGCAACTCGAAATCGAAGCGTCCTTCCAAAATGATGTTAAGGTAATATTAGATGTTATTATAAGATAGATACTTCCCTAATTAAAACGAACTATTGTGTAATACTTGCATTGTAATAAATATTGCTACATCATTATTACATGTTTAATGTAACAAAATGTATTATTAGTTTTTGTTTATGTACACTTATGAAATATTATAATCAGTGGCGGTGAATCTTATTTGTGTGTGTAAAGGTGAGGGTGTAGATTTAAAGACTTTATTTATATTATCGAATACCCCTTCCCCTTTCTTCCCAGAGCTGTAGATCTTAGACCAAGGGGGTGAGGCCAGGGGATGGTGTAAAAAAAAAGGGATATTGCTCTAAACTGCCCAAATAGAAGGCCATTAAATAGACAGTTTGCTCTATTATTACTGTAGGACCATCACCTAAATTTCTGGAATGACATAATTTTTAGATGAGGGCTTGTGCCCCTTTCTCCATGTGGCTATATCTGAAGTTCACACTCTATCGAAAGGAGAGAAGTATTTTCCACCGTTATTAATTAAATAAGTGAACCGTCATTCTGAAATGTGTTGGTTAGAGAAATTCTTTCACTTTAATAAGGGGGGTTTCCACCCCCAAGGCACAACACATTTGAAAATTATGAAGATGTGATTTCTTAGTTAAATTGTCTGGTTTGGAAATACTTTAAATATAAAAGTGTTTTTGAGAAAATCTAAATGTCTGAGGTCGGGTTTAAGGGGGGGGGGGGATAACTTCCCGCGTGCACAACTCATCCTAAAAATGAAGTGGTAGTGATATCTTTGCTATAATCACTTAAGATGGACACACTTTCAATAGAAAAGTGGTGTCTAAGTAAATTTGACTTTTAGAGGGCTTTGTCCCACATGTGCAATTAGTCATCAAATAATGATGGAAATGGGATTTAATTGCTTAAATTGTTTGGGATGAACACACTTTCAAAGGAAAACTGTTTTATGGAATAATTAATATTTGGGGGTTTTATACCCCCAGTCATAAACTTTCAGCTAAAAATTGATTGATATTTAATGTATTCGCTAGCATTCTTATGGTTGGACACACCTTAGATATAAGAGTTATTTGAATTTATGAAAATGGTAAACACTTACACGTTGGAGGTGAGGCCATTAAACTTTACCAGAAAATATCTACTATTAAACGCTATTTTATATCTTCACTGCAACTAAATAAAGCACATAATAAGCAAAGAAAAAATCTTAACTTGAATTATTATTGAATAAATAAGCCAAGTTTTATGTACTATCATTGTAGTATGAGTAATAAAACCAAGTGACAACTTTTCTTGTCATTGTATTGATGTTGCATGATGAGAACTGCTAGTTAAATACGTTAAGGGTTAAAATTAAACTATTTTTAATGTTATTTTGAGTAGTTCCACCTCCAACTCCAATAAACACATTTTATACAGTAAAGTAGAAACCAACATACATAACAAAAAAGTAAAATGGTATAATATTGCAACAGTAGACCAAAAAAAATTTCAATTTCCAAAATTCATATCACCGATTAATTTAATTACGGATAGATAATCAAATACTGTCAAATGTGGATGATTTGTTACAGAAAACACCATATTTGTCTAATATTTTCTAAACTAACCCGTGTGCAATCATGGTTGTATTTTTAAAACCATAGGACAAGTTTAATCTATCAATATATTAGTAATTAAAAAATGGACATGTCAATTTTTACCTGATAATAATTTTGTACGCCTTTTCAAAGTTAGGTTACTTTGAACACATATTTAAAAGCATTGCGACAGATACACTATTTCAGTTAAGACTTTGTTTAGTAAATAGCTGAATAGAAGGGAATTTGATGAACATTTTGCTATAATTGACCTTTATATAGACTTTGATTAAAAATAAATTGATCAGGATCAAGAAAATTGAGCGACTTACCTGATTTTCCACAAACTGTTTTATTAAACATAATGTAACATAAACAATTTTTTGGGTAGATTTTTTTCTCTCGTTTTCTTAAAATTATAAAATTCACACTCTAAGCTATATGCTAGATGTTCTCATTTCACTGTCAATCCTTAATCCAACTTCAAACCAGCAAATGCTATGTTAAAATTCATAATGTCACTATTGTTTGCTGTGGGCTCTGGCGGTTCTTGAATGATATCTTATTCTTCAATATCATCACGGTCTTCAATATATGGCCAAATAAAACCACCGAGAGTATCTGTGGTAAATTTAACTTTGAACCCAGTTGGAATTTGTTCTCTCACCTGTCCAAAAAAATGTTTCTTTATCTTCTTCAATAAATGTTGAACATGTACCCCGGAAGTTAATTTTACTGGTAAAACACTAGGTCTTGAATCAGATAACAAGATAGAAACATCCATAAATGGTTCTACATCGGACGACATATCGGAGTCTTCAGCATCAGAGCTAGATGGAATATCACAAGTGGAAGTTTTTTACTTTGGTTTTATTTATTCAAAACACGTTCTCTACCAAATGGTCTAATACCAGTGCAAGTAATGACATTATATTGTTTTTTGATTTAGGTAAACACCCACAACATAATGTGTGCAAACGAGGGGACCTTGGTAGGAGATGATTTTTATACACTTGTAGTACATATTACTTAATTACATGATAAATAAACTCATACGAATAAGTCAAAAAATTAATTTCATAAAGTTACCGCTATTAGGCTACTCCTACGAAGCCATAGCGGATGAAACAAGAATTTTACTTTTATTGCGACGTAATTTGTACCCACAACGCTTGAGCTGGACTCAACCAATAAACTATGTGGCCGTGACGTCACTAAAGGTAATGGTAATCAATTGTTTATTGTTGTTTACGTTTAAGCTAAGTGATCCACGATGAAAAAACTAGTATCAATAGCTATTAAACTGGAAAATAAATTTAAAATATTTTTATATTTGGTAAAATAAAAAAAAATAGTATGATAGTCATTAAACCTACAAATTTGGTTGAATATTCATTATTTTGGGACATTGTTTTCTACTTATAGTAGAGAAAATGAAACCTATATTTTGTGACCAAAATAAGAAAATTATTAATAAATTAAGAAAATAAAAAGCACTAGCGGAGATTTATGATATGTTTTAATGTATTTTATTGTAAAAGTATGTACACTAAAAAATGTTTGCTTTGTAAAAATTGTGCTTTAACAGGATTGTTTGTATTTTGCTAGTAAAATTATTGTTTTAATTATAATATATATAATAATGGTATATGTGAGTTTTTTATTGGTTCTCCTTGATTGTTTTTATCATTGATACTTTTAAAACAAGGGTTACTAATCTATAGAGTAGCGTTGAGGACAGTAATTTTTTTATAGACAGTCCACCTAAATTAGGGTGGAGAGAGAAGACTGTGACAAATCGCATTTGAAAATCTACCCCTGCCGAATGGAGCTGAGATTGGAACTTTGACCTTCCATTCAACGGCAGTACAGTCTATTGATGCCTTAGACAATATGACCACCCATATGCACCGGTATTGGTAAGGGTTACATGGGTGGCATGAGTACACTTTTCCCTCATAGTTTTCTTAAGGCCGCGGGCTCGATTTCTAGTCTGGTTGTAATTTATTAACTAATTTAAATGAATAATGCATATAACATAGACCTGTCATTTAGTGCCGGAGAAACAAAAATTTTAAAAACCTTTTAATCCCCAATTTTGCCCCCACGACCCCAAAAACCCGTTTCACCGGCCAAACCTTTTAAACTATGGGGGGTAGGTTTTTCAGGGGTGGTTTTCGGGAAGGGGGGGTTTTTGGGTTGTTTTCCCCCCCAGCAAAAAATAACCCAAAGCAATTGCCAAAAAAAGAAAGAATGCAAACCCCTATTAAAAATGGAAAAAAATAAAAATTTAAAAAAAATTTTTTAATTAAAAAATTTAGAAAAAAAAATTGAAAAACCCAAATTTAAAGTACAAATTTTTTTAAAATTTTTGAAATATGTCCCTATTTTTTAAATTTTTTTTAAATCAAGATTTTTTTTCTTTTTAGAAAGAAAAATAAATTTTTAAAAAATATTTTTTGATAAAATTTAAGAAAATTTATTAAAAAATAAAAAAAAAAAAAATTAAAATTTTGATTTTTTTAAAAATTATTTTTATTTAAAAAGCCATAATAAAAAATATTTTCCCTTTAGAAAAGGGGGCCCTTTAAAAGGTTTTTTGACCCTTCAACAATTTTTAAAGTTTAAATTAAAAAAATATAAAGCGATTGTGGTTTTTTTGGGTAAAAAGTTTTTTTGAAAAAATTTTTTCAAAAGGGCCTCGATTTTTTTTTAATCTTTGGGGGGTGAATTTTTAAAAACCAAGAAAGGGTTACCTTAAAATCTAATAACATTTATTTCCAATTTTTTGGGTTTAATAACAGGCCCAACCTAAATTGGGTGAAAGAGAAACCCTTGAAAAATTTCCTTTTTGGCAAAAATCCTATTCCCACCCTGGATTTTATTTAAAAATTTGGAACCTTGTAACCAAAATTTTTTCGAAGGAAATTTTTAAAAATTTTTTTTTTCCAAAAAAAGTAAAAAGTGAAACCCATAACACCAGGTTTTTAAAATTTTAAAAATAAAAATCCCAAAAATGTTTAAAAAAATTTTTTTCCCCTTTAAAATAAATTTTTCCAAAGGGGAAAAAAAGGGAAAAAATGAAAATCTTCCCTTACCCCTTGGTTTAAATTTTATTAAATTTTAACTTTTAAAAATTTTTTTAAAGACTTTTGGGAACCTTAGACCTGTGGGGTTTAAAACCACTATTTTAAAATTAAAAAAATTTTTTTTTATTTTTTGCTTTTTTTTCCCATAAAAAAATTAATTCGAGAAAAAAAACAATTTTTTAATTCTAAAAACCATTGTTTTTCCCTTAATTTAAAAAATTTAAGGGGGTAAAATTTAATCTTTAAAATTTTATATATGATAAAAAATTTTAAAAAACCCCTTTTAAACAAAATTTTTAAAAAAAATTTTTTTTTAAATTGGGGAAAAAAATTTCTTTAGGAACTTTTAAATTTTTATGCCAAATTTAAGGCCCAAACTTTTAATTTTCCCCCCAAAACGGGGGAAAAAAAATCATTTAAAAGCGTCCGTTTTTAACCTCAAAGAAAGGGTTAAAATCAGGAAAACCCCTTTTTTTAACCATTAAACACGGTTTAAAGGGCCAAAAAATTTCGGGTAATTTACCTAAACCCACTGTTTTGGAAAATTAAGTCTGGCAGGGGAACGGGGGGAAATTTTGGGAAGGGGGGAAGGGAGGGTGATTAAATTTCCCCCCTTTTTTGAAACCGGGAAAATTAAAATTAAAACCCCCTATAAATTAAATTAATTTTGGGTTAAGTAAAAAGCCCTTTACATTAGGATTTACTTTCCCGGCCAAAAACCCCGGCTGTTTTTAAATTGAAACAATTTAATTTTTTTAATAATTTAAAATTAAATTTAAGTAAATAATTTAAATTGGGGATAAACCCAAAAATTATTTTTTCCCCTATTTGGGAAAAATAAAATTTTGCTGAAAACATTATTTTAAAATTACCAAATTTTTCAAGTTTTAATTTTTTAAACACAAAAATGTTTTTTAAAAAGGAAAAAATTTAGGGGTTTTTTTTAAAAACCCCCATAAGTAATTTTATTAAAAAATTTTTAAATGTTTTTATTAATGAATACGGAAAAAAGGTAATTTTAAAAAAAAAAAATAAATTTGAATGAAATTAAAAACCCTTAATAAAATTATTAAAACCCTTTTTTAAAAATTTCCCAAAATTTGAGAAACAAAAAGTTTACATTTTCCAAAATTTTTCCCTTTTTCCCCCACGATTTTTAATACCCTTGGGCCTTTAATTTCTCCCATTTATTAAACAATATAAGGGAAATTAAATAAACAAAAAGGGTGTAAGAGGGGCCCAAAGCCCGTGTATTGGTTTTTTTGGGGTTAACGGGAACCTACCCAGGGGTTGGGGGAGGGGTTGAAAAAATGTCGGGGAAAAGGGGAAAGTCTTTTTTTTTGTGTTCGGCGGGGTTTTAAACCCAACCATGGAAAATTTAACAACCACGGGGGAAAAAAAAAAATGGATTTCATTTACTTAAAGTGCTGGGGGTAATCAAAAATTCCCTAAAAAGTTTTAAAAAGTTATCCTTTTTTTAAAATTTTCTAATATTTTCCCACAAATTTAAAAACCGTATAGGGGGAACAAAAAATTAACCCAGCAAAGAATATTGTGAAAAGTTTTTTACTTAGTTAACCAATTTTTTTTAAAAACAAAATTTTTAAAAATTTTTATTTTTAATTTTTTGTTTATTAAAAATTTGTTTAAATTTTATTTAATTAAAAAAGGGAAACAAGAAAATTAAAACCCAATAATTCATTTTAAAAGTTTTTTTAAAAAAATTTAAAGAAATAAAAAATTTTAAACAAAAATTTTTGATTTTTTAAAATTTTCAAGGCTCAAAAAAACTTCAAGGAAGAAAAAAAAGGAAATTTTTAAAAAATAAAAATTTAATTTTTTATTTTTTAAATTTTTTTGTTTCCCGGGAAAATTTGCCCCTTTTTCTCCCCCCCCAGTTTATTTTCAAGGGACATTTCCCCCCAAAAAATTAGTTTTTGGATCCGCCTTTGCCCCCAGGATCAGGCCGGGGCTTTATTTTCCCACCTTTGGGGTTAAAATTTCTAAAAAAAATGGGTAAATTTTGAAAACAAATTAAGTTTTTTTCAATGTTTTCAATTTTTCAATTTGTTCCCCATAAATTAAATTTTAATTTAACAAAAAGCTAAAAAAAACGAAAATTTTAAAAAGGGTAATTGTTATTACAAAAAAAAAGAGTAAATCAATTTTTGGGGTTTAAAATTTAAAATACTTTATTTTAAATACATAATTTAAAAAAATGATTGTAATTTTTTTAACCCCCGTTTAAACTTTTTGGAAAACTTTAAAAAATAATTTTCGAAAAATTAAATAGTTATAAAACATTAAAAATGGGTTAACTTATTAATAATTATCAAAATAAAAGCCCATAACAATGACTGGCCTTCAAAAATTTATATAAAAATCATTTAAAACAAACCCATTTTTCCTTTTTTATTTTAAAATTACTGTTATAAAGTTTGAAATAAATTAAAAAAATTTTATTTTAATTTTATTCTATAAAAAACACTTTTAAGCTGTTCAAATTAAAATTGATTTTTTTTCTAAAAAAATTACCTTAAAAAACCTACTGCTGGTTTTAGGTTCCGTTTAAAAGGGAGACAAGGGAAAATAAAAAAAAAAAGGGTGTAACCCGGGACTGTTTTTCAAACTTTGAAAAAATTTTTCCCAAATTGATTTGTTTTAAAAAACTCAAATCTTTAAAATGATATTTTTCCCACAAAAATTTAATTTTAAAACCTGTTAAAAATTATCCAAAAAAAATTTTATTTAAATTCCCGGGCCATTTTTCCCCTTCGTTTTTTTTTAATTGAACATAATTTCGAAATAATTTTTTTCACAAATTATTTAATTAAAAAAAATTTCCCTTGAAAAGGAAAATTCCTTGAAAAAACGCTGAAAACAAACCCAAAAAAGGGAAATAAAATTGGTTTTTTCCCCTAAAGTTTGGGAAAAATAAAGTAATAGAAAGGTTATTTAAAATTAATATTTGGAAAACAAAGTTTAAATTTTTTAAAAATAATTAAACATAAGAAAATTTTTTAATGGTTGGGTTATGGGGTTATAAATTTAAAATACCCCAAACCATTATGTAATTTATTATTAAAATAAAAATTTTTACTTGATTCCCTCTATCTTTATGGAATTTTAGCCAAAAAAAATTTTAAGGAAAACAAAAAATATATATTTTTTTAACCATTAAATCACTAGTTTTCCAAACAAAAATTTGTTATAACCTGAAAACACTTAAAACCCCTTATTTCCAAACTTTAAAAAATGACATAAAAAATTTGAAACAATTTTTCGATTTTCCTAGGTTCGCCTTTTTCCCCCAAATTTTTAAAATTTTAAAAAAAATACGTCCCTACAAATTAACCCCAAAATTATTTTTTTTTCCAAAATGAAAATTAAACTTTAAATAACGTGGAAAAATTAATGTAACGAAATCAAAAGAAAAGGGGAAAATGATAATAATAGAACTTAACAAAAAGATAAGAACTTGTAATGGGTGGATTGGAAATTTAAATTAGCTTTAAAATTTAGAAAAAAAATTTGTTATAAATGACTAAAAAATAAAAAATTGTTTATGAAAAGATAAAAAATGGCTTTTTAAAATGCATTCAACAATAATATAACCCAATGCAAAAATCATTAACAACACTTAAAATTTTTAAAAATAAAAATTCCCTTTTCTTGACTTCGAAAAAACAGAAAAGGAAATGCCTTGGAAATGAAGAAACCTAAAAAAATAGAAAAGTTTTTCCTAAAAAATATTTTAAAAATTTCGAAAATCGTTGGGGTTTTCATTCTAATATTTTCAATTAAACCTTGCTAAAAATAAATAAAACACCAAGACCAAGCAATTAAAAAATTTGGAAAAAATTTTAAAAATTTTAAAAAAATTTTAATAAAAACATTCGCATTTTTTTAAAACCCCAAATTAGATTACAAAAATTTTTAAAATTAAAAACAATATCGTTAAGGGGTTTTTAAAATAAAATGTTAAATTTGGTGTTTGTTTTTGAAGGAAGAAAAGGATATTACTTCAAATCAAAATTGTTAAACTCTTTTAAACCCAACATTTTAAAAAAACCTCAAAGGCAAATTTTAAATTTTATCCCCAGAAAAAATTTTTGGATTGGGGTTTAATTTCAAAGGGGGTTTCTTTCCAAAAAAAATTATTTAACGGAAAAAGAAACAAATTTTTAAAATCAATTTCCCCAATAAAAAAGAATTAAATTTTTAAAAATTTTTAAAATGTTTAAAAATTTGTTAAAAAAAATTTCCCCCCCGGGTTGGCCCCTTTAATTTGGGGGGTTTCAAAAACCCACGTTTTTCCCGTCAACAAAAAATTTTTGACTTAATTTTGGGAACCCTATCCCACCGCGCCCCAGTCCTTCAATTTGCCTTCCCCTTTTTGGCCAGCTTTTTTAAATGAAAAAACCCCCTTTTAAAAACTTAAAAAAAAAAGGGGGTTGATGTTTAAATTTTCGACAAATCTTAAATCGAAAAACGACCATCTTCTTTTTAAAAACCGATTATGCCCAAATCGTCTTTTCGAATATCAAATATCGAAAATCCACTAATTGCCCAAATCAAAACAAATGAAAAAAACCGAAAATGTCTATCGTTTAATTAAACCACCCGAGTATTGAAACAAAATCGTTACGAAATCAACAAAATAAAATTAAATTATAAACAAAATCGTTTTCCCTTTTTTCCATGATTTCCCTTCAACTTTTGACTTTTAACCCAAATTCGACTATGGGAAAATGACTATTCATATCGACAATGGATAACTACAATTAAAATCAAACTATCGATATTTAAATTGAAAATCGACAATCGAAAATGGAAAATCGAAAATCGAACATTCCCGCTATCATTAATAAAAAACTACCCAAAAATTTAAAAATCGAAATAGATTAAATTAAAATTATCATTATGGAAAATAGTTTTATGATTATCGACCATCGACAAATCGAAAAAACCCAATTGACAAACGACAATCACTTTTAAACAATCGACAATCAAAAATCACTATAAAAAACCTTCCCCAAATCAACAATCGCTATCAAAATCATTTTAACAATCGATTTTCACAACAATCGAAATCAAACTTTCCCGGAATATCGACATCAAAAATTTCAACTATTGATTTACCAAAAAATAGACCATAAATGGGCCCAATAAAATAAAAAAAATTTCAACTATCATTACTTTAAAAACAAATAACGAATATCGATTAAAAAATTCGACTATCGAAAATTTGACTTTTTCAACCATCGTTATCGACAGTTGATTTAACGAATGCGACTATCAAAAAAGAAAATCGACTATCGAAAATCGATAACCCCAAAAAGGGGAAAAAATAGATTTTCAAAAATCAATTACCCGAAAAAAATTTTATCGAAATTGACAATTGTTTTAGACTATCGACCATCGTTTTATCGTTTTATCGACTATTTTTTTTCGCCCAATTCAAATACGAATATCGAAAAAATTCCAAATCCGATTTTTAATTATCCCCAAAAAGTTTATCGTCTATGTTTAAATTGACCCCCGTTTTTGATTTTCCCAACCATCGATTATCAAACCATCAAATATTAAATTTTCCCGACAATCAACAATTGACTATAAAACAATCGATTTTGCATCACAAACGATTAATTTTAACCATCAACTTTTTGACTTTAAAACTACCCAAATTTAAATATTCGACTACGAAAATAAAATTTTCAAAAATAACGACTATCAAAAATGGCAATTAAATATCGACAATCAAACTATCAATAATCAAAATTTGAAAAATGAAAAAAAACCCAAAAACTATTCTTTATTATGGGGAAATCGCCCCAAAAAATATCAAACAAAAAACCGGTAAAATAGAAAAAAAAATCGAATTTTTTCAAAAATTAAATTCAAAACTGTTTTAAATTTTTGGAAATTTTTTCGCCCAAAAATCGTTTATGGGACCATCGTCTATCACCATAAGACCACCCCCGGGCCCCTATTCGATTATCGACCACGTATATCGTTTTTCGACCATCGTCTTCCGCTATTGACTTTCGACTATCATAAATCGTTTAAAAAGACCATCGCCCCGGGAAAATAGCGACAAACGAAAATCCACTATTGACTATCGACAATCGAATATCAAAAACGCTAAAATAATTGACAATCAAAAATGCGTTTTTTCGATTTTTGCCCTCGAGTATTGACTACGACAATCGATTTATCGACAATCAACTATAGACAATAAATAATAAACTATCGTCTATCGTTTAAATTTTACCACCCGATTTTTGACTTTTAGGCTATCGACTTTTATAATCAACTTTCGAATATCGTACTTTATTCAAAAATGACTACTAAACAAATCGACAATCGATAATCAACAATTGAAAACCCTAAACATAATAATCGACAAAATCGAAAAATAAACTATCGACTATCAAAAACAACTATCGAAAACGAAAAAATTTAATGGAAAACGATTAGGGACAATAGATTTCAATTATAAATTTAAATCGAAAATAAATTTCGTTTATGGGACCATCCGACTATCGAAAAAAAAACAATTTTTTAAACGAAAAATTTCAAACTATCCACAATCGACTATAAACAATCGACTATAAACAATCAACTATAAACAATCAAACTATCAACCATAAAAAAAATCAAAAATCGATTAAAAATTTTAAAAAATTTCGAATATAAAATTTTCAAATATCGACTATCGAAATTCAACTTTTGACCATGACAAAAAGCCCCTCAAAAAACGAAAATTTCGAAAATTTCTAAAAAAAACTACGATTTTTTTTTATCTACAAAACAAATAATCGTTTATAAAATTCGAATATCAAAAATAAAATATTAATAATCGACTATTCACTATCGTTATCGACATTTTACAACAAAATTTTTGACTATAAAAAATTTAGACAATCAAAACGACAAGCTTTAACCCAAAAATGGACAAAAATTTTTTCGAAATCAATTATCAAAAAATAAAATTATCGAAAATTTCGACTTTTTGACTTAAACTATCGACCACCCGTTATCGTTTAAATCGCCAATTGTTTTTTGGGAAATAAATTTAAATCGAATATCAAAAATTCCCAAATTTCGATTATAAATTTATCGAAAATAATTATCGTCTTTTAGAATTATTCCCCCGTCGACTTTTTGATTTTTGGGACCATCGTTTATCAAACCATCGACAAATTGACATTCGACAACCAACAATTGACATCAACAATCGATTATCGACATCTTTTTATAGATTTTTTTCCAAATCGACTAGGGGGCATTAAATTTCGATTAATATACCCAATATCAAAAAATCAACTTTCAAAATAACGACAAACGAAAAATAGGTAAGGGGGGGGGGGGGGGAATGACAATCGATATCGTAATCGAAAAATAAAAATGGGACTAAGGAAATTGGGCCCCCCGTTTATCTATAATCGACTGTTATGGGAAATACACTAAAGAAAAATCGTTTTATCTAAAATCAAAAACCCGACAATTTGAAATTTGATAACCCGAAAATGGGAAAAATCGAAAAGGGGCCCCAATAGATTATAAATTTTAACGAAAAAAAAGCTTTTTCAAATTATCGTCAAATCAAATTTATTGCCCATCGACTTTTAAACTTTTAACTTTTCCCTATCGTTTAAACGACCTTTTTCCCAATCGATATTTCGACCATCGTCTATCGACCTTTGATTTTCTTAAATCGTTTAAATCAAACCATCGTCTAGCGATTTTCGAAAAATCGCCCTACCCACTATTAAACTTTCGACTATAAAAAACGTTTAACAACCTTTTTTTAAACCGTAAATCGAAAAACACCATGGGTCTACCCCGAATATCGCCTATCGAAAATCCCTATTGACTATCGAACAATCGAATATAAAAAATTTGTCTATCGATTATTGACCATGGGAAAATTGACAAAATCAACAATCGATTATCGAAAAATCAACTATAGACAAAATTTTATAATTTCCGTCTACCAATTATTTCCCCATCGACTATTGACTTTTAAAACTATCGACTATCGATAATCAATTTTCCCAATACGACAAATCGAAAATGACTTTTCCCAACTATCGAAAATTTGGATAATAAAAGAAAATGAAAATCACAATGAAAATCGAAAATCAAAATCGAAAAAAAATCAAATAAAACCAACTATCGACTATCTTTAAAACCAACTATCGAAATATCACAATAAATAATGGAAAATCGTTTATGGACAATAGATTATCGATTATCAATTATCAAAAAATTAAAATTATCAAATACCCCGACCATCAAACCTATCGAATAAAAACCATTAAACTATCGAAAACCCTTAAATTATCAAAAAATCCATTAATCAACAACAACCCTAAAAAATCAAACCTTTTCGAATATCAAATATCAAATTCAACAAAATTCCCTATCGCCAAAAAGACTTCGTATTCGACAATAAATAATCAAAAATCAACAAAACCCCGTTTACGGTATCTTACTAACGAATACGATTATAAAATTCGACTATCATAATTGCCCTTATTGATAATCGACTATCCATTTTCGTTATCGACAGTTGAAAAACAAATTTCCCGCTATAAAAATAGACAATCGACAAACGACACTCGAAAACCCAAAAAGGGGGACAATAAATTTTCGAAACCCAACTTTTAAAATGGGATTACGAAAATTTGACTTTTAAACCTTTAGCCCTATCGACCATCGTCTTTTCGATTATCCGCCCTTAAATTTACTTTCAAAACCCAATTTTTCAAATTTATCGAATATCGAAAATTCCCAATCGTTATTAATTATCGAAAAAAGATTATGGGCTAAGTTTTTGACCGTCGACTATTGACTTTAAACCCAACCCCCGAAAATCGACCATCAAAATATTGACTTTCGCCAATCAAAAAATTTTGACTATCAACAACCCCGATCTTTGAAAATCATCTATCGTTTTTTTTAACCATCGACTATTGACTTTAAACTATCGTCTTTAATAATCAAACTATTTGAAAATCAACTTTCAATAAGACATCAAAAAGGGGCTTTTGACTACCCGAAAAATCGACTATCAAAAATTTCTAAAATTTTGAAAATTGAAAATCGAACAAATCTCCCTTAAATCATAATCGACAATAAAATATGGGGGGACTAACGGTAAAGACAATCGTTATCTATAATCGACTTTTTATCGGAAATCGACCACCCGTTTTTCAAAACCATCGATTTTCGAAAAATCGTTTAAACGACCATGCGTCTATCAAATTTTTCGACCTTTCCGTCTTTTCGACTATTTGACTTTCAAAATATCTTAAAATCGATTATCGACCATCGTCAATGAAAAACTTTTTATCGCCCAAATCGCCATCGTATATCGACTATCGAAAACCATATTGACTATACCCCGGGCTCCATAAATTTTTACACCCCAACAAAAAAGCGGACAAAATTTACTATTTTTTCCCTTGCACCCTTTGTATTTAGAAGAGAACTTCCATTAAAAGTCAATTTATAAAGGGAAAAAAAATACTACCCAAATAACTAGAAAATTTTTAGATCTATACAAGGTTTCAAACGTAAATTAATTTTCTATGCATTGTTACACGATATATAGTACCCCGAATCGATAAAAAAACACTAATAAAATATAAAAATTAAAAAATTTTAAAAGCCTTGGCCATTAAAAAGTTTTTTTCTAAAATAGGACTAAAAATTTTGAGTTCAAAGTTAAAAAACCCCACACAGCGTTTAAATTTTTTTTTTTTATGGGCAACTAGGTCATTTAAATCTAGGAGAGAAATTGCCACGGGAACGTTAATTCTTACGCAATAATGAATTATAAGATGTTTTTTTAAAAAATAGGGGTTCACACCAAAAAAAGGTCTAAAATTTCAACATGGATTTTTCCTAAAAAAACCCCTAAAGTTTGATTTTTTTTAAATAGAAAAAAAAAAGTTTTTAAAAAGGGACTTTAATTTTTTTTCCCCAACTATTTTTTAAGAATAGGTTTTTTTGGGCAAAGCACGATACTAAGTTTGATAAAAAAAAAAAGCCCCCAAAATTTTTAGTTTTCCTCTAAAATTTTACAGAAATTCATTGTTTAGCTCCCAACACAAAGTTTTAGGCTCTTTGAAAATGAAAGCGAGCTTTCCCTCCTTCCCTTTGAGATAAGAATTTTTCCCGTTTTTTTTTTTTTTTCGCTTTTTTCCAAATTGGTATAATTTAAAGGGAATTTGTAGGGGGAAAAGGTTAAAAATTGGAGTATGAGAAAAAAATAAAAATATAGAAGTACATTATTTTTCCAAAAAACGACACCAGAAGTTTGGGAAATTTTAAAACGTATGGCCTAAACAGCGATTGAGGTTGGTTCTAAAAAAAAGCATACCACCCAACCCCCCTTCCAAACAAGGGGGGGGGGGGGGGGGGGGGGGGGGGGGGGGGGGGGGGGGGGGGGGGCCGCTAACAATTTATTAAAAAGATTAAAAAACCAGTTTCAAGGGGCACGTAGGTTTCGACGTTTTTTTATAGATTTGTCTGATTTCCTAATGATGGGGAAAGTACAGGTTTAATCCCGACTTGTACCCTTAGGTGATTTTTCCCGAAAAATTTTCCCGCATTTCCACGTAAAAAGCAAATAACTTTTTTTTTTCAATTTTAATTTCCCTCATAAATACCAACAAAATTTTAATAAAACCCTTTAAATATTCGAAAATCACCACTTTGGTGCAAGGGGAAATGAAAATATTTTAACACACTTTTGAATATCAAGATTTTTTTTTTCCAGTTAAAAACCCGGTTTGGGTTTTTTAAATTTCTCCGCCATTTGTTATAATTTAAGCAGACATCTAAAAACCTTGCAAAAAGTTTTATGGAAAGTTTTATAGGCGCGTTTAGGATCGAACTAAATTAAAATTTTAATAAACTTTAACCCACTTCAATGATAGAATGGTCAAAGGGCCCGTCATCTACTGTTAGACAGCCTACTGATAAGGGGCGGGTTTTAAAACCCTGGTCAGGCCCACTGAAGTGGTTTTTTAAATATTTTTCTCACCCTTTGAAAGGGGGGTTTATATTATCACAAAAAGCTCCCTTCCTCCCCCTTATTTAATTAGAGTAATTTTTTATATAATTTATATAACGAAAAGGTAGGGGCTAAAATGTAAAAACTAAAGAAATACAAAGAAACTTTGTTCAAAAAATGGGGGGTTGGAGGGGTAGCCCAAAAAATAAATTAATAATTAAAGACAAACCTTTTTTAAAAAAAAGCTTATGTGTGTATAAATTTTAAATTTAAATTCAAATTTTTGGGAGTTCAAAAAAACCCAAAAGGGGGAGGGGTATGCAAACAAAAATACGAGTAAAAAACTTTTTAACTTTACAAAAGGGTGGTTAAAGAATGCAAACTATATTGATTCCCGGGGATTCCAAGGAAAGGGGAGTGGGGGAGAGAAAATGTTTAGATAGGGGCCCCAACACTCTAAAACATTGCTCCAAAGAATTCCATATAACTAAGGTTTAAGTTTTATCCCTTTGAATACACTTAAAAATGACCTTAAAAATGAAAATTTAAAGAAAAATTTGGGTTAAAAAAAACCTCTAAAAATTTTAGCTGGGGCCTAATTTTTTCTAAAAAAACTCTACATTCCCTAGAGTTGCTTGAAATTTTTTGGGAAAAAAAGTATAAATATTATACCCCCTGTTTGCCCAATTTTGGTAGTCTCGGGAATGATAAAATTTCCCGGGCAAGGGTTGGATAGACACTAAAAATGAAATTTTTTTTTTGGAAAGTAAAATTGTTAATAATAACCTGGGTCAAAAAAAGGGGGTGGGAACCGGGGAGCATGACCCTTCCCCCGGGGAAAAACTATACCTCTCTTAAAATCCATTTTTCTTTCCCCTCAGATATATTTTTAAATCCACTGATATTGAATATGAAGCGAGAGAGCCCGAGATGACAAATTTGGTATCCATTTTGAATGGTACCCATTAAAAGACATTTCCTAAAAAAAAGCACCACAAAAAAAAAAGGCGGGATTTGTATCCTTTAAACCATAATCCCCACAAAGTCCTGAATAGTATCCTTTTTTGAATGGTACCCAAATTCAGAAAAATTTTTAAAATTTAAACCCCTTTTTAAAAAAAAAATCCTTATTTGTATCCACTGTAATTTTTTATTAGTTACTGTTAGGCTTTAAAATCGTGTATGCATGTGGGACTTGTTTTAAATTTTAAAAATTTTTAATAGATCAATAACACAAAAAAAATTGACCCTTAAACTATTTTTTTCAAATTTTTTTAAAATTAAGGGGGAAATTATGTTTTGAAAACTATTTTTTTTCCCGCAAATGCAATGCATTTGCTTTGTTTTCAACCTTCATCTTTCCTTCTGTCTTACGTAATTAAAATAGGGTTGATCCTGGACGGGCTTTAAAATTACGGGGGTACTTTTTTTTGCTTTAGGTTTTGGGCGAGATTAACCAAAATTTTCAAGTTTTCCAAAAAAAAAACATAACTTTTTTAAAAATTGGGGAAGTTTCTACCATGTCAGTTTTGCTTTGTAACAAATTTTTTTTTTTCCCTAAAACTACACAAACACCAAAAAAAACCTCAGATTTATAAAGAAACCAGAAATTTTTTTCCGAAGGGTTTCTTTTTAAACATTTGGACAGGATAACCTAAAAACCTTCTTTGGGGGGAAGCCAAAGGGTTGGTTTATACAGCTTCCCAAAGATTTTTTTTTTTTATTTAGTTCCATTGTTTCATAACCCGAAATTTTTCTTTACAGCCCTTTTAAAATTTTTGGGAAGCGCATTTTTTGGGTTTCTGATTCGGTTTCCCTTTTTCCGGTGTCCCGTAGTTTTTCCTCCATAAACCACCCAACCCGCGTCCGAAAACCCTAGGTACCCTCGTGGGACAAGTGATCCAAATAAATAGAAATTTTTAAAAACACGGGGTCTATTAAATATGTTCCCTTCCCGGAACATAGCCAAGGGGGTTATCCTTTCACACCCCCTGCCCCCGTAAAATTTAACCCCCTAATGTGAGCGCACATAAGAGTGATAGTCTGCCCCTATTACAAACAACCCCAATAAATTTTTTTACCCCCGTAGGCCGCGGGCCCTCCTCCTTTCCCCTAGCCCCTTCAAGCCTAATGTTTTTAAGCTGCTAGTCCTGCTTGTCTTCCTTTAAAAGGGACTTCTAACCTAAAAGTTTTTTTTTCCTCTTATCCTCCTCCTTTTTTTTCCCCCCTTCATTAAAGATTATAAATCTTTTCTTACCATCAGTTTTTCACTATTCCAACCCCAATTTTTTCCTCATTTTAAATTTCTCATTCTGTATCTATTTTTTCCTAGTACTTTTCTTCCCAAACTTCTGTATCACACCATCCCCGAGTCTTTTCCTTCTTTGTCCTTCTTTTTTTAAAACCCTTGAAACCCATCTTCCCCCCAAACTCTTTTAAAAACCAATTGTGCCCATAACATTTTCCCTTTTTTCCCCCAAAAAGCCCCACGATCTTGAAATTTTCATAATTTTTTTTAAAAACCCCGACCTTTGGTCCTCATAATTCTAAATTTTTTAGTACATGTTTGGGGGTAAAAGGTTTTTTTTTGAAATTTTCTTTCTACAAAAATTTTTTCTCCAAAACCGGGTTTAAAAAAACCTTTAAAAAATTTTAAACGGAAAATTCCATGGCCACTCAGAAAAAGATTTATCAAAATTTTTCCCCAATCTTTTTTATTTTTTTAAATACTCCTTTTAAAATCAAGGGGAAATGTACTCAAAAATTTTGCCCAAACCTTTGAGAAAAATTCAGGCCCCTAAAAATTTAAGCTTTGGGCTAAAAAGTGTCACATAGCCCCTTATCAGTCCCACAAATATTTTTAAAAAACCCCTTTTTCGTACCCCAAATGTAACCCGGGGAATGCCACCCCCATCCCCACAAAAAGCATAAAGAAATACGTCAGAATTAAAATGTCCCTTTTAATAGGGCCTTCCTTCACACTTTTATACATAAAAGGGCCCGGTCGATTCCCCCTTTTATAAATTTAATTAATCGGGTAGATAAATATTTTAACGAGGGAAAAAGTTAAAAGTGCTCTTTTTAATGGTTCCAATAGTATTTATCTTCCAGAAAAAAATATTTATCCATCAAAATTTTTAATAGGGGTTTTTACGTGTTTGTAAGCACGGGCCCTGGGCCCCTAACTATAAAAATTTTGAACTTTTAAATTTTCCCAAATTTTAAATATAAACTGAAAAGCAAATTTTGTAATTTAATAATTATAAAAAAAAAAATTTCAAATTGTGATTAAAAAAATTAAAATTTTTTGTAAACGTTTCCCCCAACTATTCCCAAAATTTTTGGCAGACATCTTAGTTTCCCTGCCCCACGTGATGCCATATTTTTCCCGCCCCTCTTTTGGGCCCCCCCATTATATAAAAAATATTGAACCGTTTGACACCACCCCGATGGGTTTTAAAACCCTATCAGCAGGACGCACCAAAAAAACCCATTATTTTATTTTCCCTGTTCAGAATAAAAAAAAATATTATTTTACAGATAGCAAACTTTTCGGGGTAAATTATTCAAAATATGAAAAAATTTTTTAAATTTGGCTGAAAAAAATTCTGATAAAATTCGCTAATTTTAAAGAAATTAGAAAATTTTTAAACCCGGGAGAAAACCCTGATGGGCCCCGGGGTGGGCTACTAATTATGGTATTTTTTTAAAAGGAATAAAAAAGGTAAAAAATGTAGAGAAAAGGGTACGAGAAATTTGTATAGGGGAATTAGGCAAAAAATTTTTAGGGAAAACAAACCCTAAATACACTCCCCGGGGGTTAAAACCCTTTTAAACATTCTCATCCCGGCAACGAAGAAAAATGTTTTTTGCCAAATAGCCACGGGAACAGGTAAAAAATAATGTCAAATTTATTTTAAATCAACAATATTAAAACCCCTTTTAAATTTTGGTACGTTTTTTAAGGGATATCTTTAATTTTTAATAAATACTTTGTTTACAACCCTCTTTATCTAATAAATTTTAAATTTAAAACAATTTATAATTTAAAAAAATTTAAAAAATGAGACCTGGACAAGGGAAAGGGGAGAAACAACCGGGAAAAAATTTTTTAATTTACATTCGTTTAAAGGGTTTTGGGTTTGGGCTCATTTCCAAATATAAATCACTCATACCCCAAGCTCCGCTTTAAATATATGGTATTTTAATTATATATCTTTTGCTTTCTCCAAATTTCCCAAATTTTACTTTCTAAATTTAAAATAGAAAATTTTTAATCTTTAAATTTAAATGTGCCCTTGAGTTTAAAGTAAAAAAATTGCCCACTTAATTTAACCCCCAAAAACCAAAAAATGTTTTTTCTATATAATTCTTTCTGTACCCCCGTGTGTGTGCCCTGTACCGGGTACCAAAAAAACCCCAAAAGGGTTTTTGCGGATTTTATCAATCTTAGATTTAAAAAAAATTTTGGGAATTTTTTCAGCCGTTTATTGTATATTATTTCAAACTTTTAGAGTAAGGGTTTTTTAAATTAAAAACAAATTCTTAAAATTGGGAAATTTTTCCCCGAAAAAATCTTTTTAAATTTATTTTAAAAAAACGAATGTCTGCAGTATATTTTGAAATAACAAAAAATTTTGTTTTTTCCTTTTTTTTAAAGGTTTAAAATTAAATCTTAAAAGGGTAGTTTAAACCATCGACTTACTTTTTTCAAAATTGGACTATTTTCCCAATAATTTCTAGAAAAAAAAAATCTAAAATCAAAAGGAGTATTTTAACTTTATGAATACAAATTTTTTCTTTTTTTTAAAAAAAATTGTTTGGCAAAGGCTATTTTTAACATAGCCCCTTATGATTGTTATTGTTTTTAAAAATTCAAAAAAAATTTTTTGAAAATGCCCTTTAAAACTTTTTTGGTTAACATTGGATATCTAGCCCGTGTTTTTAAATGAAACGAGTAAGGGCATAAAAACCCCTTTGGTTTGGGGGAAGGGGAACAGGGGGGGCCCCCACGCCCCCCCGGGAATTTAAAATACCCCCATATATAAATATTTATTAAAATAATATATAAAAACTTTACAAATGGGCCAAAATGTATAACATTTGTAGGGGACCCTCGGGGAAAATTTAAGCTTTCCCCACACCCCGGGCTTGTTAAAGTATTTATTCCAAATAGTTCCTTATTTTTCGGGACTTGAAATTTTCCCTTTTTATTTATTTCATAATTTTGTTCCTAAAAAGTATTTATTTTTTTCCGCTCTTTCCTTTTTTAATTTTTTTATTCATCCCTTTTTGAATTAAAAAATTCTGAATTTTTTCATTTCTTTTTTTCCGATCTTTTTTTTTTCGTTTTCTGACTCAATCAAAAATTATTTTTTTCAGCTCGTTCTTTATTTCCAAAAATGTTCCTTATTATTTATTCCTATTCTTTGGGCTATTTATACTGACTCTAACTATTAAATTATTATTATTTTGTTTTCCTTTTTCTTTCCTACTGGTTTGTTATTTTTTTCTGACTCTAAAACTTAATCTTTTTCTAAAAATTTCCCTTATTTATTCTGACCTAAATAATTATTTTTCCAACTCATTCCCATATAATCGATTTTTTTAAAAAAATTATCTCGACTCATTCCAAATTTTAATTATGAAAAGTTTTTTAAATTATTCAACTATTCCTTTAGTATTTTGACTAAACTTTTTAAAATTTTTTTCCCAAATCCTTTCTTTAAAAAATTATACTAGCTTCCTACGACCCTTTTCCTTATTTTTTCTTTTTTTTGGGCCTTTTTTAATTTTTTTTAATCTTTTCCTTTTTTATTTGACTATTTTTAAATTATTAATTTGTGTGGGTTCTTTAAATTATTGTGATGACCTTTATTTTTTAAATAACTCTATCCTGTTTAATAAAAAAATTTTTTTTTAAAAAATTTTTTTTAAATATTTTTTTTTAAACAAATCATTTCGGGAACCGAAATTTTTTAAATTTTTAAATTAATCCTCTTTATTTACCCCGCCTGGGTTTTTTATTTATGAAAATTTTTATTCCTTTTTTTTTCCCTTTTAGTTCCTTATTTTATTCTGACTTGTTTCGTAATTAACCAAATGAGTTCATTATTAATTCAAATAAATTTTTCAAACTTTTTTATTTTTTTAAAAATTCAAAAACTTTTAACAAAAAAATTTTTTATTCACCCCGATAAAAATTTTTAAATTATTCGATTTTAATCTCAATTTTTAAATTTCGACTCAATCTGTAAAAAATGTTTTAAATTGGCCCCCTTATTGATTCCCTTTCTTTTTTTTTTTTTTTCCCTTTACGCATAAATTTAAATTTTTATTTTAAGATATTACAAAATTTCCTTTGAACAAACTTTATTTTTTATCAATTCATTTTTTATTTTGGGACACTTCCTTATTTATTTAAACTAGAATTTTCCTGGTTACCTGTATTTACGATGCGCTAATAAAATCGGGGGCCTTAACGATGGTTACAGCGAGAGGAAAGATATCAAGGACTTGCTCTTGTTTAAAATGACTCTTGATTTTTGATGGATAAATTTCCCCTTTAATAAACAATCTATAGGGAAAGATGTTTAAATAAATAGGGGCAGCGCCAACACATATGAAAAAATTTCCCAAAAAAAAAGGGGAATCTAAAATAAATTAAAATTCTCTCTTTCTTCCAACCCCAATTGGTAAAGATTGAAGAACCGTCCCCACCATTTTTAAAACGAGCGTGTTTGGAGACCCTGCTCATCGTAAGTTTAGTTTGAATGAATCCCAAAAAAATTTCAGATGAACGACTTCCCAAATTTGCTTTCTCTCCCCATTTTTTGAGTTGTATTTTCAAGGAGACGGGGTTGTTTTTTCTTGGAGTTTGGCTAAATACAATGGGGGGGGGCTGAGGGTCTGGAGGGGGCCCTGGTTTTTAGGGGGTTCCTAAAATTTTCCCCGGGAGCGCCCCCCTGGAGGGGTCTGGGGGGGGACAGCCCTGGAACTTATTTGGAGGGGCGACCCCCTTTGGAAGGTAAAACCTTAGAGGGGCGACTCCCTGGGGGGGGAGTCCGGGATAAACCCACTGGAGGGGGCTGACTCCCTAAAGGGGTGGCTAAAACTCATTTGGAAGGGGCTGACCCCTTGAAGGGGCTGACTTCCTTTTTTTTTTACTTATCAATTGTTTTTTCCCCCTTTAAATACTAAAAAACAAGCCTTCATTTAAGATAACGAGCCCTTCTCATCGAATACAGATGTTTTTTTCATGGGGGCAAAAAGCTTTTTTGATTTTAACTTTCATGGACTTGGAATGCTCCGAACGGGGAAGAAAGAACTTTGTTGCCCGACAGGGGAAGGGGCCCCTGGCCCCGACTGGACATCTTAAATGTTCCCAAATGAAGGGGATTTTTTCCTGATGATACCCTACCGGGTTCCAAGAAGAAGGGTTTTTGTTGGCTTAACACCGGAAAGGGTGGCTGACAAAACCCATTTTTCTCTCAAGGGGGTTTTCCCTTGTCTTATAGGGAAGGGGGAACTGATTTTTCTGACCTATACTTACCATTACTTTTAAGTGTCCTTTTTGTTTTTTTGTACACTGGTGGGGGGCCGTCTTTTTCCCCCTGGAAAAAAATGTTCTCCCAACAGGTTGAGTGGACAGGGCAGCCCATCGTCCGGGCACCCAGGGTGTTGGGGGTTGCCCCCTTGCCCGCTCAAACCCTTCAACTGAAAACAAACCATCACCAGAACAATATTATATTGATAGGAAAAATTATTTAAGCAATGATAAAGTAAAACTTACTTTACAAATAAGGGTTTTTAAAAAAAATGCAAAAAGTTGGCAAAGCAAAACTTTTAAAAAAATTTTGCTCATTTTTAAAAAAATTTAAGAACAGAACTATTTAAATTGGTGGGTTTTTGGAAAACTTATGTAAAAAAATTTACTATTTAAGTACTTTTCTATATTTTAGCTCAATTAAAAAAGATTTAAACCAAATTAAAATAAAAATTTTGCCTAACTAAAAAATGATTTTTTATTAAGGACAAAAAAACGATCTCTTTTTTTTAAATATTCTGTTTACACACAAATCCCAAAACGTTTTTTAAAATAAACCCCCAAAAAATTTAATTACGGTTATTATCTTAGGGGTTTCCCATAAACCCCCATTATCATAACTAAAAATTTAAACCCCAACAAGTTTTATTATTACTTCTAAATGAAATACTTTGAAAACAAAAAATTTTGGGGTTTTAAAAAAGGTAAATTTTTTCATACTAAAACCCCGGGTGTGTTTTCCAAGAAAAAATTCTTTGCTCCCAAAAAATGGTCTAAAATAAAAAATTTGGTCAAATAGTTCATATCTCAAACAAACAAAATTTTCCCCAAGAAACCCTAGGAAAACAAAGAAATTAAATCAATAAAAACCCTAAAGCTTTCCCTCCACATCTTAAACAACCCAGAACAAAACAACTTAGCTAACATATTCGTTTTAAAATCAACCAAAAAAATTCATCAAACCGTTTTTAAATTTCCCCCCATCAACCCCTTTCCCTCTATATTAACCCGTATTCCCCACCCTTAACAACTAGTCCCCCACTTTCAACCAGTAACACCCAAAAAAACCCAAAGTGTCCACGCCCTTTCACCCCTTCACCTTATTCAACAAGGCTGGTACTTTTTTTTTTTGGGTCCCAAGAATAAAAATGGTATTATAAATAAATTTTTTTTAGTAAATTTCCCTCACGAAAAAAAGGCAAATTTCCCCCCTTACCCCAACCCTTTTTAACGGCTGCCATTTTGGGAAAAAAAGGGGTTGAATACAGTTTTCCCTAAAAGGAAATTTAAAAAAATTTTAAATAAATAAGGGTTTGGGATGAAGTCCTTTTTCTTTTGCTTTTTTTGGCACAGCAACATCTTTTTTTCCCGATAAACGAAAAGAAAAAGCAAAAATTTTATTTTTTCATTAAGATTTGATTTTAAAACAAGCCCTTTCTCTGAAGCTAAAACCCAAAAATTTTAAAAGCCTTTGCATCCCCCTCGCAAACCGGGACCCTTTGTTTTTTTTTAAATTCTAACCGCTCATAGCTCTTTAAACCCCAAAATAACTGTTAGGCAAAGATAGCGGTTGTTTTACAACTTTCAAATCTTTTGGGAACCCCTTAAAATCAAATCAAGTACCCAAAAAGGTTTTAAAAAAACCTAAAATTCACACTAAAAACTTTTTAAATATTTTTAAGTTATTTTTATTTTTCATTTTTAAAAACCCATCATCAACGCCCTCCCTTTTTTTCCCCTTCAACTTGACCCTTTTTAATCTAAAGCTGGGGTCTTTAGATTCTTAATTTTAAAACGGGGAAAAAATCATAAAATTTATACCCTTGAAAAAATTGGCAAAATACTTTTTCATTAAAGGGGGTTTAACCCCTTTCACATACATAGTGGGGTTTCCAACCCAAAAAACCACAGGGTTTTTTTTATTTTTTCCCAGGGGGAAACATTATTTGCGTTTTTTTTCAAAAACCCTTTTGTATATTTGAAATAAAACCATTTTTTTTTACCATGTCTATGCTTTTGGTCAAAAGTCTTTTTTTTAAGCAATTTAAAAACAAAAATTTAATTTTTTTTTTTATCTCAATAATGGGTTTAAAAAACTTTTAACCAATTAATCAATGTAACATTTTTTTTTCTTCTAACTCTTTTTAGCTAATACAGGGAACGAAATTTGGTTTTTTAAAAGAACTTTTTTAGTTTTTTTCAACATAAACATTAGAGCATTCCTAAAACTTTCGCAAGCTATTGATCTGATTTTTTTGACTTTTTTTATTATAGCTTGAAAAACCACCACGGGCCAACACCTTACTCGTAACTTACGTAAAGGTATGAATTACTTTAGGACCAGTGCCTTTTCAAAAACTTAATCCCTTTAATAAAAAAAGAAGGGAAAATTTAATACTTAAGTATTCCTAATAAAAACTCTTTTTGTAATAGAAATTAAAAATAAATATAAATATATATATAACTCACATATAAAATTTGAATATTAATGACCTTTTTAAAAAAATAAAATAAATGAAGAAATTTAGAACAAATATAGTAGGGCGGGGGAAAACAAACAAAAAACAAACTTTAAAAGGGCAAACACTTTCTATGTAAATTATACTCAGCTTAATAAAAATTCAAACATGTCTTTTATAGCAAAAAAATTTTAAAATATAAAAAAAGCTCTTAATACTAAAACCTAAAAAGGGGTTTGGGGAAAAAAATGATTTTTAAACCTTTCGAAAATTTATAAAAAAAAAGGAAAAAGGTGGAAACCCCCGATTAACCGGGAAAACATTTTCTAGCCCGATACAAAAACCCCCCGGGAAAAGCTTTTTTTTGTATTTTAAAATGACTCTTTATGTGTTTCCCTAAATTTAAAAACGGCAAAAAACGTTTCCCGCACACTTTTTTTTAGGGGTGTGGGGCGGTGACGGACTAAAACGAATGCTGGGGATTTTTCCGGGCCCAGCTGCAGCAAGATCGGGGCCCAGAGGTGTGAAAAAATTTTGGGTTCTTTCCATAACCCAAAAACAAGAAATCTTTAAGGTTTCAGCCGGTGTTTTGAGCTGGCAAACTGCCCAAAACACATCGGGGCCCACGGTCACAAACCAAGACAGCCCCAGAGAAAGGGTTTGTTCGGGAACAGCCAAGGGGAATTGAGGCTTTCCCCCAATTTTGAGGGGAGGATAAAATTGGGTTTTAATCTTTTCAAATAGAGGCAGGGGCCCAAAAAGGGGAAGGCAGGTCGGTAGGAATACCTGTGCCCTGGATTTCCCTTTTAAAAAAAAAAGGGTGAGTAAACCTTCACCCCAAAAATAAAGAAACAAATTCATTTTGGGGTAATATCTCACCTGATTTTGCGTAAAAGTTTATTTAAAAATTTGTTTGGTAAGAAAAATTACAGAAAACAGTGTCGGGTTACTACCAACAAAAGGGTTAATGTAAATACATAAACATTGTTGTGTAGAAAAAAATCATGGTAATGGTAAATACAGACAATTTTGGGTTTTGGTGTATAAAAAACTAAGGGAAAGAAAATTTACAGACAAAAAAGTGTGAGTAGAAAACAACTTTTGTTTAATGTAAAAAAAAGAAACATTGTCTGTTGAAAAAAAATTTGGAGGGTAATTAAAAACAGATAACAATTTGTTTGAGTATTAACAACTTGATGGAAATTTGTAAATAAAAAGGGAAACAAAATTTTTCTGTGAAGTAACTTCTGATGTAATGTAAATAAAGAAAATAATGTCTTTTTTAGTAAAAACTGATGGTAATGGTAAATACATAAAACCCATTTTTCCTGTGGGAGAAACATACAAATTGTAAGGGTAAAAACAGATAAAAATTGTTGGGGTAAAAAACAACTTATGTTAAGGGAAATCCCGCCCCAAAATTGTGTGAGTAGAAACAAACTTATAAAAAAGTAAAAAAAGACAAAATTTTTTGTTTTAGAAAAACGTATTAAAGGCAATGTAAAATACAAAAAAACATTGAATGGGTAAATATTTGGGGAAGCGTAAAAAAAACCCAAAACTTTTCCCTGTGAGAAACAACTGATGGAAATTTGGAAAAATTTGTTAAAAACAAAACAACATTTGCTGTGTAGTAACAACTGAGGGGAAAAAAATTTTTTTTGGTAAAAATGGTAATGTTAATAAAAGATAAAATTGTCTTTTTAATAAAAACTGATGGAAAATGTAAATTTAAAGATAACATTTTCTTGTGGGAAACAACTTGATGAAAAAGAAATACAGACAACTTGTGGTAAGAAAAACAATTTTATGGTAAAAATAAAAAACGGGACAAAATTGCCCTGTGTAGAAACTTCTGATGGAAAAAAAATAAAAAAAAAATAATGTCTTTTTTAAGAAACCAACTAAAATTTTTAATTTAAATACATATAAAATTGTATGTGAAGAACAATTTAAAGGAAAAGGAAAATACAGACAGAATTGGGGAGTATAACCAATTTAAAAAATTTAAAAAAGACCCCTTTGTCGTGTAGAAAACGTCTTTGAGGCAATTTAAAAAAAAGAAAACATTGTCTTTTTTAAGAAACTATTTGGGGTTACCCGTAAAAAAACCCCAACATTTCTGTGTAGAAACCCAATTTGATGGTAATGGTAATGTTAAAAACAGAAAAACATTGTCTTTTGAAGAAACCCAAACTGAGGGGTAATGGTAATGGAAAATGAAAAAACAGAAACATTGTTTTTGAGTATTAAAAACTAAAGGTAAGGGAAAAAATACATATAACATTTTTTGTAGAACAACTTAAATGTAATGTAAATACAGACAAAAAATTGGGTTAGTAGTAACAACTTATTGAAATTTGGTAAATAAAAGACAAAAAATTGTGTTAGCCCGTACAAATATTTTTAATGAAAAATAAAGCCCAACATTGTCTTTATTCCCAATTTTGGTGGTAATGAAATACAGACAACATTTTTGTGATTAGTAAAAAACCCTTATGGAAATTTAAAAACAGCAACTTTGTCAGGGTATTAAAAATTTTAATGGTATTGAAAATAAAGGCAACATTGAAAGTGTATTCCCAACTTGGTGGTAATGTAGTTACAAAATAACATTGTCTGTGAAAAAACAACATTGGAAAATGAAAATTACAGACAAAAAGGTTTATGGTTATTAACAATGATTTTAAATTTAAAATAAAAGCCCAAACTGTTGTTGTAGAAAACATCTAAGGGTTACGAAAATACCAAACAACATTGTTTAGTAGAAGAAACCCCTAAAGGGTTAAGGAAAATACAGAAAAAAATTGGTGATAGTAGCAAACTTAGGGTAATGTAAATAGAGCCCAACATTGGGGTGTGTATAAAAACTTTGAGGGTATTTAAAAAGAAAAATATTGTCTGTGTAGTAACAACTATTTTAATGTAAATACAAAAATATTGTCTGTGTAGTAACAAACGGGATGTAATAAAATACAGACAACTTTGGGTCTGGGAAAAAAACAACTGAGGGGTAATGTAAATATAGACAAAAAAATTTGTTTTAAAAAACGATTGTAATTTTAATTTACAAACAACATTGTTTGATTAGTAATAACTTTCAGGGTTTATTGTAAATCCCAGACAACATATTTGGTGTTTTTTTTAAAATTTTCGATGTGACCTATAAAATTAAAACACTATCTTGCATAGCTTTTTGTACATTCATTTTTGTCATAAATTAATTAGCTTAGACTTTCCTGCCGCACAATCTCTTTTAAAAAAAACAAATTTATTATTTACTTTGGGAAAACAACCCCAAACTTTTAAAAAGTGTTTTTTAACGTCTTTTTCCCATTTCTAATTAATTATTTGAGATGAAAAAAGTACCCTTTTTAAAATTTAAATTAAACGGAAAAATTTTTCTTATTGGTGAAATCTCCGGGGGCCAAATAATCTTTGCATTTACTCAAATAAACTAAATAAAATTTAATTGTACAATAAATAAAATTTAAATAAATAGAAAAAATTTGGTCTTTTTTAAATTTTTTTTTGTTTAAATACTATGTTCAGATAACATTAAAATTTGTAACAACTTTGATTTTAATGAAATTACAGAAAAAAATTATTTTGTGTGGGAAAAAATTTTTGATGTAAAAAATCTAAAAAACTTATTGATGCAAGTTTGGGGACTTACCGTGGCGTAAATCTGGGCGAACCGGGCGTGCCCGGATACTGCAAACGCTCCACGGACACGCCGGCCTACCCTCCGAAAATTCCACCGAAACACCCTTGGGGCTCTTTTTGGTTTTAAAATAAAAATTTTAAATCAAATTTCTTGATCACAATCAAAAATTGGGGGGGAAAAATTTTTTTTTTAAAATGGCCCCCCCCCCAAAAAAGACCCCACTAAGATTTTTATATTGCAAATGGCAGGCCCCCCCTAAAAATTCCCAATAAAAAATTTGAATTTATAGAGAAAAGCACTCTGAGTATTTTTCGGGGGGTGAATGACACCCGATATAAGTAAGGGAATCCCCACAAAAATCCATTTGGGGGGTTTTAAACGCATACCCTTAAACAATTTTTTAAAATAGGGAAAAATTTTTTTGAATTTTACACTTTAATACTTAATTTTTTTAGAACAAAATTTAAATTAAAAAGGGAATGTTTATTATTTCAAAAAATTTAAAAAATGTCGGAAAAATTAAATTTTTTAAAACAAATACCCCTTCCCCTTTTCCCCAGATTGTAGATCTGTGCCCGGGGGGGTTTAACAATTTTGCTCACTAACCTAAAAATTCGCCTCTAATTTCGAGAATTTTACCAAAAAAAAAAACACCAAAGGATTTAATTTTTAATTTTTCAAAGGGGTTTGGGGGAAACTTCAAACTGGGGAAATGGGGAAAGGGAAATTTTTTGGTATGACCATAAAATTTAAATAGAAAAATTTTACAGCTTAATCGACCCACCCCAACCAGTTTCCGCCCGTTTCCTCCATAAAACTTAGGGTAAAATTTAAAAAAATAAAAAAAAAAATAAAAAAATGAATTTTAAAGAACTCCCACACTTACTTTCGGAGAGCACAAAATTTAAACATCCCTTACAAAAATACACTTACACTAAAAAAAATTTTGTCAAAAAAAATTTTTTAAAAATTAAAAAAGGGTACTGCTTTTTTAAAGGACGAGTCATTTTCCCCTTGAGGAGCAGCTTAGACCGTTGATACCTTTATCTATCCTGGCCCAAAAGGGGGGAAACCCAACTACACTTATTTTCCGGGGTAAAATCCGAAAATTTTCTTTAAAAATTTCAGGGGGAAATACATTTACAAGTAACAAAAAATAAAAGGAAAGCCCAACCCGAAAAGGGCCCGGCCCACCAATTTTAAATTTTTTTTTTGTAGTCCCGTCGAATCTCCAAATTGGTAATTTCCCAAAAACACGCTTAAAACTCGCCCTGAAAAAAAAAAAAAATTTTATTTTGCAAATGTATTTAAAAAACCCCAAAAATAAAACATCAAAATTTTAAATCCTTTTTTCCCGCTTTACTTTTTGGGCTGGGACCTTCTTTTAAATGGCAATAATATTTTTTAATAGGGGTTTGAATTTCCCTTTGGGGGCGACGGACTGGGAAAAAAAGCCAAAAAAAAAACCCCTCCCCCTCCAACAAATTAAAAACCCAATGCCTCTCCGGAATCCTTCCCCCCCCCAGTCCCTCTTTCCGACGTCTTTTCCCCAAAATTACCCATTTTAAATTGCCCAAAAAGGTGGAAAAAATTTCCCCAAAAAAAAAAATTTAAACCCCCTAAACTAAAACCCCCCCTTTTAAAACCCAAATACAACATTAGGGATAACCTTAAAATTTAAAAATAACAAAATTATAAAATTTTCTAAAACAATTACAAAACAATTATAGCCTCCCTCCATTTACAAAAAATACTCGCCAGAAAATAATAATAAAAAAAATTTTAAAAAAATAAAATAAACCCCCTTTCCCCCTTTTATTCTACAATCCTGGCAAAACATGTTCGCCTGGGAAAAACGCTCGTTGGGGGCGGGATCGCGAACTACAAATTTCCCAAACAAAAATGGAAAACCCCGAGAAAAAATGTATAATAAAATGAAAATAAGCCAAAAAAAAAAATTTTAAAGATAGAAAAAAGGAATGCAAAAATTTTAAGGTAAGTTATAAAATTTGCAAAAGTTGTGTAAAAATTTAAATTTTAAAATTTTTTTTTTTTTTTTTTCATAATTTTTACTCCAAAAATGGGAAGCTACCAGGGGGAAACCACCTTAAATAGTTAAATCCCAAGGGGGAACAGCAACTAAAACTAACCTCCGCCAAAGGGGGCCATTAATAACACCCCCACAAAGTGCATATAAAAAAAAGTTTAATTTACAAAAAAAAAAAAACAAATAAAATTATTTTTTTAAAAGATTTTAAAAAAATACTTTAAAAAATAAAAGAATAATAAAACTAGGGGAAATTTTTTTAAAAAACATCACAGGCTTTCCCTAAAACTCGTAGGGCAGCTTTAAACCAAGTTTTAAAAACGTTTTTCCCACTGATTCTAAGAAAATTATAGAAAATTTTTTAAATTAAATTTCCCTTTGGAAAAAATTTTCCCAAAAACAAAGGTTTGGGACCCACAATAAATCGTTGAAATTTACAAATAATACAAAAATACAGTTTTCAAAATTTTTTCCCTTCCCCGTCTTATTTTTTCTGAAACATGTAAAGTAAACAAATTTTATTTTTCAGGGGCCCCCCCAAAAGGGAATTTGTTCCCCTTCCCCCCTCATCGCTGTCCAACAACCCAAAAAAACACATATCGTCGCAAAAATATCATACTTGGGCAAACCCAGGATTTTCCCCAAAAAGGGGAAGTATCAAAACACATTTTTATAATTTTAACCCACTTAGGATTATCAAAATTTTTTACCCACAGTCTCCTGTTGCTGGGCCCTTCTTTTTATACCCGGGATAAACGCATTTCCCCCCTTTATTTGCCTACTTTTCTGAACTTAAAAAAAAACATTATTGTTTGGCCCTAAATAAAATACTCACCAAATACATTTTAAGGGGACGGTAAAACGATTAATCCCGGGCCTTTTGACCTTGGGGCCCCAGACAAGGAAAATCAAATTTGAGTTTTAAAATGAAAACGTTTCAAAAAAGCTCACATTTTATTTCCCGGTAAATCACTGGGATCGCACCTACGATCCCAATGTTGAGGGGGGTAAAAACCTCAAAAGGGAGGCAAAATTTTTAACCAAGGGCTGTGGGTCTGTTTTTTTCCTTTTCTGGAAACCTTTGCCAATAAATTATAATCTTCTAAAAAATTCTTAAATTCCCTTTTCCTTAACATAATCAAAAAACACAAATATTTGGCTTGCATAAAAAATAAAAAAAAAAAAATGTCACAGTTTTTGTTTTCAAAATCCATTTTTTCATAAAAAACTGGGAAAACAATTGTCAAAGAAATTATCTCGAAAAAATTTAAAACTCCTTCCCCTAGGGTTTCCCCTTTTTAAGCCCCGCAGTTTAAACATAACACTTTTACAATCAAAAATTTCCTATTTCAACAAAAAATACACATGTTGGACCAACAGCCCTTGGGAGATAAGGGTTTTTTTAAACTATGCTTACAAGACCTTTATGTGTTTTTAAAATGCACTTTTGCCCACCCACTAAAATTAAAAACAAACTGGGGGTTCACACACAACACGAAACTACCCCCCGTACCTGAAAATAATATAAAACACAAAACCCTTTTAGCTCTTGACCCTTTTCAAAAAAACAAATTAAGGGGTTAAAAACCCCTTTTTTAAAAATTTTTGAACAAAACGATTTATCAAAACCAAAAGTGTGACCAACAAAAACCCAAAACTAAAAGTAAAAAAAAAAATTTGATCCCCACAGGGGCAAAAAAAAAATGCTTGGTCAAGGTCAAGTACCTTAAAATTTTAAAATTAATATGTTTCAAGGGGAAGGGAACAACGCTTTGTCCCTTACAAAACCTAAAAAAAAATGAAACCTCTTGTAAAAACGTAAAAAGCAGGGGGAAAAAAATTAGGTTTTACTTTTTAAAAATTTAAAAGTTAAATTTCAAAAGCAGTTTAGTACAAAAATGTCAGTAAAACCAAAATAACCCAAAAATTGGGCTGTCCGCCAGAATAAAATTCTAAACCCACAATTTTTTTTTATGTTATTTAAAATATTGGTTTTTTCGGCGTAAGCCTATCCCTTTAAATTTTTCCCCGTGGAACCCCAAATTTGGGGGAAAAGATGGGCCCGTCAAAATTTTTTTTTTTCAAAAAAATAAAAACAAAAACAAAGACCCTAAGTAAAATCCCCAAAATAAAATAATAAACAGAAAAAGTAAATGTTTAAATAGCAAGCTAGCGCCTTTGGGGGGGGGCTAACAACTGTGAAACCCAGTCTTCTGGGGGGGGGGGTCCGGGCCCACCCCGGGCCACCAAAGGTTCCCCCCCCCCTGGGGTAAAGTTCCCCCCTGCCGGGGAAACATAAGCAAAAAACGGGTTGTGCGTAGAGATGATTAAAGTAAATTTAGATGTAGGAAAGAAACGTGGGGTTTTGTTGGGTGAGGAAAGGGAAAACGAAATTTAAGAAAAACACCTTTGTACAACCCCGGGGGGGCCCGGGGATGCAAACCTTTTTATCTACATTTCCCGGGGAAACCACAAATAGATGAACCTTTTAGATTTTAAAACCAAACCATTTTTTGGGTACAACGAAATAAAGGGTTAAGGGTTAAAATTTCAAACCCTTTAACGAACAATAAAAAATTTCAAACTTTTAACTTATTTTAAAAAAAATGGGGGGAAAAACCCAAAAATTTTTTTAGTTTTGTTCACAAGTTTCAACAGGTATATAGTAAAAAGGGCCACACTCACAGTTTTTTTCTGCTTTTTTGTAAAAGGAACCCCCGTTAGAAAAACCCCAAACCCTCATAGAGGAACCCATCAGATTGGTTTAAAAAATTTCTGCTCTGAAAACATAAGGAACAATTTTTTAATTCAAAAATGATAAGTTAAAATAAAATTAGTGCATGGAGTTTTAATGGTGTAGTGCGTTAAAAACTACCCAAAAAATATGTTTATTTTTTTTTCCCCTAGGGAGCTGTGTAATCAAAATTTTAGGGATGTAGGTCTGCGTAAATTTTTTTCACTAATGAAAAAAGATAAAGAGACAAACCTGAAAGGGAAACGAGTTTAAAATATTTGAACTGGGGATAGTGAGTAAAAACACTTTTTTAAAGTTTACTTCAGCCCTAAAAAAACATTTTCCCCAAACGACTTTGGGCTTGGTAAACACTTTTTACAATCTACTTTTTTCCCTCTTGTGGCTTTTAAATTTAGGGGAAAAAATTTTTATTTCACCTTGTTGGAAAAAGGGATAACTTTTAACTAAACTAAAAGGTCTAATTTTTTTAAAAGGAGCCGAAAATTTAGAATTAAAATTTTGTGAATAGGTAAGCACAACGAGAACCCTGAATAAAAAAAAAAATCTTTTATAAACCCAAATTTTCATACAAATTATGACGTCACTGGTAACTTTTTGTTCCCGGGTTTAAACGGTGCCAAAACGTTTAGGCCCTCATAAAAGAAATAAGAAATTTTAGTTCAATACAGCTTGACTACCTGTATCCAAAATGTTGGGGAAAATGGGGTACAATGGGTTTTAAAAGGGAAGTTTTCTTTATAAGTTTTGTTTTTTTTTTCAAATTTAAAAATTAAATCCTATCCGCCTCTGGGCCCCAAGGGCTAAGGAAAAACCCCTTTTTGGGAATATATTTAAAATGCTGAAAAATGAGAGATAGGGCCCCAAATTTAATTTTGGGTGGGAGTGAAGGTGTTTTTTTCAAAAAAAGGTTTTTCCCCTCTTCCTCCACGCAAAAGAAGGGACACTTTCCCCTTAATCCAACCTTATTAATACCCAAACAAAATTTAGAATAATTTTATCCAAAAGTAAAAGGCTATAACCCCGTGGTTCCCAACCCGTGTGCCGTGAAATTTTGGGCTTTTGCTACCAAAATTTTTTAAAAAATTTAATTTTCAAAAAATTATAATTTTTTCTTATTAAAACATTCATATTGGATTTATAACGATACTTTACTTAAAAAAAAAATTTGTTTTTTTTTAACTTGAATTTTTTTCGCAACCAAAAAAAAGGGTAAAGCCCAAATAAAAAAAAAAAATATTTTTTCCGCCTTTGGGGTTTCCCCTGTCTAATTTTCCCTTTTTTTTAAAAAATAAATCCCATTTTTCGGGAAAATTTAAAGACCAAAACAAAGAGGTAAACTACTTTTTTTAAAACCAAAAATTTGGGTTTTAAAAAAGGTGAAATAAAGAATTTGAAATTTAAATTTTTTGCTCTCTCTTTCAATTATTTTTATGATATTAAAATATTTCGGGAAAGAGGGGTCGGGGGCTGTGCAGTTATTATTTTACATCGTGAACACTTCCTTTTCCCCGCCTTCCAAACAACCAATTTTGGGGCAGGTTTTTTTTTCTTTTAAAAAATGGGAAGGGGCTTTTACAACGTTTTCCCCAAAAAGTTACTCCCCGAAACAAGTTTATTTTTTAAAAAAAAAATGATTTTTGACTCGAAAAAAGAGGGCCCCTTTCAAAACAAACATTGGGAAAATTTTTTTGTTCAGATTTCCCTCAACTGCTAGATGGGGACCCAAAAAATTGGGTTTAAAATATCCCTTTAAATTTACCTACGCAAAGGCACATAGTGGCAAAACCCTTTTTTTCAAAATTTAAAAGTTGGTTTTAAAGAGGGGTTTTACAGCTCCCAGGTTTTTTTTGTTCGGGGGATTTTCGGAAACATCGCAAACCCCTTTTCCCCCAAAACAAACCCTTTCCCCCAAAACACACACCAAAAACCTACCCCTCCCCCCTTTTCCTACCTTTTTTCAGGGTTTAAATTTTCTCTAGCGGGAACTCAACCCCCTGTTTCTGTACTTGGGTTTTTTTCCGCAGTTCCAGTTTGTACCAAAGATTTGGGAAGGGTGGGAAAAAGGGTTTTAAATCGAGTGTGATACAGTATTCCCAAACTTTATCTATTCGGGCGAAAAAAAAATGTAGACCCGGCCTTGGTTTTAAATTTAAATTTTAAAAGAAAAAAATTTTTTTTAAAGGACTTTAAAGTTAAAAATGTTTTGTCTGGATTCACCCTTTGGGGAAAAAACGTGATTTCTCCTTCGCGAAAAATTTGAGAAATAAGCGTAAAGGGGAAGTACTTTAAAAATTTCCCCCTTTTATTTTAAAAGTGCCCCACTGTCGTTAATATTTTTTACTAAATTCAAATTTAATTTGAATTTTTAAAATTTAAAAACCCATTTTTGAAAAATACAACAAAATTTTCAATATAATTTAATTGTTTTTTGAGTGACAAAGAATAAAAATTTATCATTATTGTATTAAAAGTTAAAATAATCGAGAACAAATATTTTCTATCAAATGTTACCCTTTTTATATTTTTTTTAGGAAAAAACTGTTTAGTTTTTCCCTTTTGCATAATTTTTTCCTTCAAAAGGGCCTTTTCTTTTTTTAAATTTAATCTAAAGGGAAGTGCCCCCAACCCCTCGCCGAAAAAAAATTAAAAAGGTTTCGGAAAAACTTTGCCCTTTTAAAATCAAGGGTTGGGGGGGGTTTAGCTCGACTGCTGAGGACGGGAGATCGAGGTTCAAATCTTTGGTCGGGGGAACTGGGGGGGGGGGGGGGGTCCTAAAGGTTTTTTTAACTCTCCTTTCCCCGTAAATCGGGGTTTACAAAAAGAAAAGCTTTTACAGTCGAAAGTTACTGCTAATCCTTTTCAACGGGGGTAATATCCCTCTGTGTTAGGGGCCGGGGGTTTAATCCTTTGGGCCCCGGGACAGATTTTTTCTTAAAAATCAACCCCCTTCCCTTTATTATTCACCTCTGACAAAACCCATATTAATCACAACCGTAATGTGGGGAAATACCAGGTTCCACCGGGTTCGGAACCCACATTTAAAATGTAGGCCTTCCCTTTTAACTCAATATCACCCAAACCCTTACACATTAAACGTAAGAACGTCTAACCCGAAAAAAGGGGATTAAAAACACGGGGCTAATAATAGAAAAAAAATATTTTTAAATTTAAAAATAATTTTAAAAATAAAAAAATTTAAAAATAACAAAAAAAATAATAATAATAATTTTTAATAACAGTACCCCAAATAAGTATTCTCTCTCTCTAGTCAACTAACATTAAACTTATATAAAATTTGAAAACTCGTTTCCCGTAAAAAAACTTTTGGAAATTTGGGGAACAGATTTTGACAAACGAACACTCTTTAAAGGTTTTAGGGTTTAGGATCCGATAAAAATATTTACCAAAACTAAAACCCAATATTCTAGCGAATTTTCCACGTTTTCCTTTTTTTGTGGGTATGACTCATCTGTTTCAATCTTTATTTTTTGTACACTACCATGGAAACCATGATTTGTGTATTGTTTTAAAATCGGTTAAAAAAAAATAATTTTTCTTTTTTTAAAAATAAAAGCAGTTTAAAAAAATTTTTACTTAAGGGGGCTTTGGCAAAAAAATAATAGAGAGGGTGGTAAAAGGGGAAATTTTTAAAAACTAAACACCGTAGGTGAAGGGGGAAAAATATTTATTTGGTTACCCAAATTAAAACCCGCAAAACATAGAAATCTTGTAAAATCGAAGCATTTAAAAGACTCAACTTCTAACTATAAAGGGCGGGGGGAGCTTATTACAATAAAATATCTTTCCCAAAAAAAAAATTTTGAATAAATTTTTTGGGCAATAATCTCAAAATACCACAAAGACGAAACCACCGAAATTTAAAAAAACGCTCAAAGTTCGTGCGGTCATCCGGGAACCCAAAAAAACTTAAACTGCTTTTTTATTATCAAATCCCCAGCCAACAGGTTTAAAAGGCATGGGAGATCAGATCACAGGCACTCACACAGTAGTGATCTTTTACTAGTTAAGATGGACATCAGCCCAAAAACCCTCTTTAAGGGGCCCCTTTTAAACGCTGCAATGAGGACATCCCCTTTTCCCAAAGCCAGGATGCAGACTGACTGCAAAATTGTTTAATTTAAAGGGGACTTTTGTTTTTATATTTTACAAAATAATGTGTGGAAATAGGGAGGTTTGGGGGGTTAAAATTTTTAAACAGTGATTATGCCCCTTATATAAAAGGGGGTTTTTTTTTAAGGGACAAGACATCAAATTTAAAAAACATACATCAATGGGCCGTGAACAAAATTTACTAATCAAATCCCCAAATTTTTCCCGGGAAAAGGAAAAGTTCAGGTTTTAACCCTGACCCAATGTAATGGAATAATTTTTTTCCCTTTTGTTTTCATACTTTGCCCCCATAAAAAAAATTCTACCTTCCTCGTCCCACTCTTCCCTTGGGTTGAAATGTAGGCCAAAACTTACGTATGGATAGGCAAAAATGTGGAAATTTTAGCTGCGGGGATTTTCCTATAAAAAATATTTTTGAATTCGATTCTGGAAACGAAAGGGGTGATTTTTATCGAATTTAATTTTTAAACGATGACTAAACAAATAAGAAATCTTTAAAAATTTTTCAATTTCAAAATATATTTTTCAAACTTTTTTTTTAATTTTTTTTTTTAAAACATTTGAAATTTAGAGTTGACCTGGTTGGGCTAGGGGGGAATGTTTTCGGGAAACTGTCTGGAGTCTGGGGTTTTTAAAACCTCCCGGGCCCCCACACACATTTTTCTGATTACCAAACCCCCCTTCCCCCTCTGACAAAAAACTTTTATTAATCACAACTTTTGAAAAGTGGGAATGCCCCCCCACCCCTGGTTTCGGGTCCCACGTTAAACTGTAAGTCCTCCCTTTTTGCCTCACAACCCCCAAAAATTACACGTTAGGGGTAAATGCGAAAAACACGAACGGTATAAACGTGGTGCTTTTTAATAAAATAAAAATAATAATAATAAATTAATATTAAACTTTTATGGGTTTTTGGGCCGAAAATTTAAAAAAATAGAAAGGGGAAAAAAAAAAATTAAAAAAATATTTTTTTTTAAAAATCTTTTTTTAAATTTTTTTGCATTACCATTCCGTGTTAAATTTTGATTTCCCTTTTTTATTTTTAAGGGATGGGGATCCAAAATAACGGGTTAAACCGGGATCCACACTTAAAAATTTGGTCCCTCTATATTTATGAAAAACTATTAATTTCCCCCCATGTGTGGGTAGCCCCCGCAGATTCAAGTATAGAAACTGTGGCGCCTTTAAAATAGCCCCCAACAATCTGTATTAGGTTTTTTATAGTTTTTTGGGAAACAACTGAAAATAAAAGGCAGAACAGTTCCCCCAAACCCGAAAAGGGGATCTTTTTTCACCTAAAATATATATCCCACCGTTGGGGCTCATTTCGCAGGGTTTAAAAAGAAACTGTGGGCCTTTAAAAAAGGCGGAAATGTAGAGGAAAAATATCTAGCTTTTAAATTTTATGTAATTCGATAATAACAGATCCCCACCAATGTGTGTTCATTCCCCCAGATGGATTTTTTTTTTACCACAATTAAAATTTAAACCCCAAAAAAAAATTATTATTTACATTAACATTATTAACAGGCGGGCCCGGGTTGGGCCCAGGGGAAGGGGGGTCCCAAATTCTGTGCTGGGGGCCCGGGGGTTTAATCCTCGGTCCCGGCCCCAGATTTATCTGATTTCCAAACCCTTTCCCACACCCTGGGAAGACATCTTGTGAAAGTGTGGAATGCCCGGTCGCCACCCTGGTTTCCCGGATTCCACGAAAACGTAGGTCCTTCATTTCATTTTCACAATCACCTTACCCCTTACACATTAGCGTAATGCTATAAAAAACCCCAACGGGTTTGTAAGATGCGGGGCTTTTTAAAAAAAACAATTTTATTTTCTTAATTCCCCAAATAAGGATTTAAAATTATTTTGAAACAATTAAATTTATTCCCTATCTGTTACTGCTAACTTTTTTCATAACCTAAAACGTGATTTTGTTTTATTTTTTGGAGGCTCTCCCAACGGTTTTAATGCTAAACTAAAGGTTATACTGGTTTTAAAAATCGCTGTTGTCACCATGCTCCCCTCTCTTCTTTCTCCCCAGAAAAAACGGTTATGTGGTTGTGGAAATTTTTCTCTCAGTCGATTCTTTGATAAATATTTGAATTCATTTTTTTAAGCGAAAATCTTACAAAAAATAAATTTTTTTCTTTTCTCTTATTTTAACCATGGCCTTTTTTCCCTCAAGTAGTAGAAATATTTAAAATTAGTTTCATTTAAAAATTAAAAACACCGTACGGAACCCTAAAAAAAACCCTTATTTTCTGTAAAGAATTAATATTGCAGATACCCTAAAATTTTCAGCCAATATCACCAAAAAATTAAAATAATCATAATCAAAACAAGGGTTTTTAAAAACCCCTTTGTGACTTTAATGATAAATTTTAAATTTTTTTTTGTTTTGTTTAAAAAATGCTTTTTTTAACACACACAAAGTTTTAATTTTTTTTATTTATTAACTAGTTTTGACCCACAATCCCACTGTTTTTTTTACATTTAATTTAAAAGCTAGTATATCAACCAAGATATTCCCAAAAAGAAAAGTTTTTTAAAGAAATTTGTGGTATAAATAAAATTATAAATTTATTTAAGTAAAGCCAGCTACAGGAACGTTAATAAAAAACTTATGATTACCATCATGATTAAAAAAATAAGAAGATTTTTATTAGTCAAAATCATTTCCAAGAAAATTAAATTTGTTTTTATTTTTTTTATTAGCAAAGACAAACAAATTTTTTTTTTTAATTCAGCCTGAAAACACAATTTACCCAAAAAGGATTTTAAAAAATTTCATATTGGGTTTTGTGATAGTACTTTTTCCCCCCTACTTGAAAAACTTTTAAAAATTTTTTTGGGTTTTCCCCGGTAGATGTATATTTTTTTCCAAAAACATCATTTTTTTAAAAAATAAAAGGGAAAATCAAGGGGTGGGACAACAATTTAAAAAAAATTTTATAAAAAAATTATTTATTTTAAAAATGGCCCCCAATACAAATTTTAAATTAATTAGGAAAGTCCTTTTTACCATCATGAACCCTAAAATAAGCAAAAAAAAAGTGTTTTTTAGCCCTTTATGGAAAATTCTCAAAGTATCCCTTTTGGGTTTCCCTCTCTCCCTAAAACAGGGTAGAGAGGGTGGTACTATGAAATGTAATAATGCTTAAAAAATGTTTTTTGCAAAGAAGAGATGCCGTATTTTTATTTTTAATCTAATGTACAGTTAAAAATAATCTTTAAGAATAATTGTCAAAAATTTTTTTTATAATTAAAATTCTTTTTAGAAAAATAATATAACATTCATATCAAAACGAAGAGAATAATTAGGGATACCAAAATTTAAAAAATCTACTTGCTATGGAATAGGGGGGGAAAACAATTTTTTTAACAGGGCCATGCTACATTTTTTAAAATGGATGCACTTTTTTGCCCCGCCCTTATTTTTCAAACTACCAACCCCGAAACACACATTTGTTTTTTAGATGGAGCAGCCTTTTATGGACCATCCCAAACAGTTATTTCACCTAATCCAGTCTGGGTTGGGGATTTTTGGGCTTTGGAATAAAGCTCCCAAAAATTCAACCAAAAACCAAACTTCGTTGTATTTTTTTCCCATTCCATCCTCTGATAATAGCACAGGTTCATCGTGGTCTTTCAGATGAGGAGGATGAGTCATATTTATTTCGCTTTTTTGCTCCCCGCCGTGGGTTTTTGGGCCCAAGGACCTAAATTTAATTTTTCAGTGCCTTTAAGCCCACACAAACTAAGCTTTTTAGGTTCAATTCTCTCTTCAATTTTTTTATTTTTAATTATTTTTTTTTTTTTTGTTTGAATTTTTTTTCCTTTTTTAAATAAAAATTTTTTCCTTTTCCTTTTAGCTGTTACGCATTCTTCTTCCCTTTTAAAACCCCGATGTAACTGGGGTCAGTTACAATTTTCAGCAAACGTTTTTCCTTGGAAGTTTAAGGTTTTAGAATTTTGGAATTGGTGATTTTTTTCATTTAGAGCTTTTTTTGGGTCAAAGGATTGATCCAGAAAGGGGAAACTTCAGTGGGAGTTGGAGCTTGAAGATTTTGGTTTAAGGGGGGTGTGCTACGGATGTAGGGAAACAACTGCCCTGTTAGTTGAGGCTTTAAGATGCTGGTTTTAAGGGGGGGTGTGCTACTGGGGGTAGAAGAACTGCAGTGCTAGTCGAGGGCTTAAGTCTGGTTTTAAAAGGGGGTGGGGCTACTGGATGTAAATTTCAACTTCAGCGGAGGTTGGGGAAAATTAAATAGAATTGGGTTTTAGGTGATTAGTTACTGATGAAGCAAAAGTCCTGCAGGATTTTAAACCTTTTTTTGGTAAAGGGCCCGGGGTGACATTAAAAAGGGGCACAAAAGGGGTTTAGTAATTTTTAGGGGTTTTTGGGGCGCAGAATAAGATAAGCATGGTTCTGGGATAGCGTTCATGTCCAAAGGATATAGTCCCCGTTTGCTTGGAAGGAATTGTTCCCATTTTGGAAAGGGGGGGGGGGGGGGGGGGGGGTTGGGGGAAAAGCGACCCCCAAAACCTAATTTTAAAAAACTCGCCATAATCCCTCTTGTAGCCTTGTTTTTTAAAACTCATCATTTTTTTACAAGCATCTTTTAAATACATTTTAAAAAATTTTAAGACTACTCGGGCCAAAGGGGCAGGGATTTCGTTGGGGTGGGTAGGGAAACACAAAATTACAATTTCCTGTCCTGTGCAAAATTTTTAAATAACGTGCAGAGTTCATGGGGGCGGAATGACCATCAAAAAATTTTCAAATTTTTCCCTCTTGGCTTACGAGGGAAAAAAATACCTGTGAGGGCCCTTTCCTTTTAAAAAAAATTGTAACAATTTAGTCATTTTATTTTTCTCATTTTTAAATGGGGGCCCGGTGTGCACCCTTTTCCCTACTGAAAGGGTTTTGATAGGGGCCTTTAAACAACACAGTTTGGGGGGCAAAAATTGCCCCTCTGCACTGGGAGCAAGCCAACACCGAAATTTTTTTTCCCCTTTCTCGGGTGATGTTACCACATGAAACCCTCCTTGCTGCCTCTAAACGGGAATAACATGGCCAGGGTCATTTTTTAGCTTGGCCCCCTTTTATCGCATTCCAAATGTTTCCCGGTTTTTTCCCCCTTAGATTGTGTTCAAAAACCCTAATTGTCGTCAAAAAATCAAAATAATTTTAACTTCTTTTTCTTTTTTTCATTTCCCCTGTCCTTGCTCAACGATACCTTCAGCTTTTCTCTCAGAAAGCCCGGGGTTGCGGGGGCATAAAAGGGAAACCAACCAAAAAGTCACCGGCCCCTCCTACTGTCCCTTTTTTTGAAAGTGTGTTTATTTTTTAAAAATCGCCCCAAAACATAAGCCAGTGAAACCCCCACTTTTTTTAGTAGGGTTTAAAACCAAACCCCCGAAGCTTTTTTTTGTGGGTAACTAGGGTTCTTTTCTGCATCCCAATTTTCCCAAACTTTTTAAAAATGGGCCCCAAAATTTTTCTTTTGTAAAAGTTTGTTATTTAAAACTGTTTCTTAAAAATTGTCAGGTTTTATTTAAAATGTTTACCTTTCCTGCCTAAAGAAGTTTTTCTAATTTACACAGCCTAGCCCTCTTCCAAAGGGCCCCTTTTGACCAAAAAAAAAAAAAAAAAGGGGAAAACGCGGGTGGTTTCCTCTTTTAGATGTTTTTGCATATTGGGGCATTCTGAACAAAGCACAAAATTTCCTTTGGGGAATTTTCAAAACCGTCAAAATATTTATATTTTTCACTGGGCCCCCTTTTAGGGATCCTTTTAGGCCTATAAACCCGCTCATTACGACATTTATGCATATTGGGTGTGCCCTCTCTCCTAACCAACCAATGCGCCAACTCTCCCAAATGGGGAGGGGAGATGGCCCCACCCCACATTATTTGAAAGAATATGGGGTATCGCCCGGAAAAACAGTTTCATCACTTTCCCACCACCCCCACACACTCATAAAATATGGGTTTTTTTTATTATTTCACAGAGAAATATACTAACTGAAAAAAAAATAACATATTGAAAATCAAACTACTTACCAATAACATAAGATCACAAAAAAATGAAAAAAGCGAGACACGTTAACACCAACAACGAATAAACTTTTTACACACAAAAAATGAGCCCACTGCACTTTTTCAACTTTAGCAACTTCCCCCCGTGGGACTCATTGACCTGGTTCCGAAGGGGGTGCCCTCCCCCAATTACCTTATTTTTAAAAATACCTTTTTCTCTATAATTATTAATATTTTTTTTTGTTACACTTAAATTTTCCCATATTTGGGATTTGGGATTTTAAAAATGGGACATTTTCCCCATTATAAACAAAAAAGCCAAAAATCTTCCCCCCATGGGGTTTACCAAAATCATAAAAACATTTTAAATTTTCAAAATTTTCCTTTTGTTAAAAAAAAAAAAAAAAAATTTAAATGGGAAAAATTATTTTTGGAATATATTTATTGTATTTGAAGTACTTTAGTTTGATAACATTAAAAAGCATTCGTTTGGATTTTCATTTTAATGGTACAAACGCGGTTTTCTCTCGAAATGTTTAAAAATACGACCAGAAGGACCAACCCTGGTATAAATTTTTATAAGTCAATTTTAAAATTTTTGGGTTTTTAAAAATTATATTCCCCCGCTAAAAAAAAGAAAAAGCTTTTAGAGAAAAAAAAAAACTGAAAAATAAAAAAAAAAAAGCCAGGAGCTAATAAAATTTAAAAATTCTAAGACATACGGGTCTGGCTTTCTCCCTATTTTTCCCGTGGTCAGACAAGGGGAAACCAAATGGCGTTAGTGTCGTCGGGGGGTAACGCGCTCAATTTAAGTTTTTAAGAGAAATTTGAACCTCCAATTTACAAAATTTTTCTGAAAAAGAAAATTTTTCCCTGCCGAATGTGATAACTAGTGAATTTAAAAAAAAAGCTCCCCAACAAATTATAAACCCTACAAAAATTTCAATTAAACATTAGCTAAAAAATTTAAAAATAATTTAAATTTGAAACTGGGATTATAAATCAAATAGTAAATTTTGTTGTTTTTGGGAAAATTAGATTTAAATAAAACCCTAGTCCCTAAAATTTTTATTTAAAAACCCTTTTTGATGTATGAAAGGGGCAAAGGGACAATCATCTTTCCCCTAAAACCATAACAAACTGGGGGGATTTTTGATTTTTAAACCATTTTTGATAAAAGTTTTAAGGGGGGGGGTTAAGTTCCTTTTTGTAAATTTTGAAAATTAGAGTCTTCCTTCAAAAAAGGGGTAAGATGGGGCTGTAAGAATTAAATAAACCCTCGTGAAAAGTGAATAAATGTTGATTTTTTTAGTGGGTTTTAAAAAAAATTAATATACCCCCGAAATGTAGTGTGTTTAAATTTGGGTATCTTAGAGCTTACATTTTTTTTCAGAAGGGCAATATCGAGGCAAATAAAACACTCGCTTTTTTACTCTTACCGTTTCGTTCTGCAAAACAGTCTAAAAAGTTTCAATTATTTTTTTATTTAAAAAAGAAACTAAACAAAATTTAAAATTTTATTCTTCCCCTCCTTTTAAAAGGTCCCAATTTTTTCCCTACTTTAAGCAGATTTTTTTAAATATTTATAATTAAATTAACGCCCAAAAATTTAATTTTAATTTTTCTTATCATCCCAAAAAAAATTTAATTACATTACGAGTATAAAATTTCCTTCAGCAACAAATTTTTTTGTTACCAACCCAAACGTATTAAAAGTTAAAATTAAAGAGTCGTATGTCATAATGGAGCAATTTCCCGTCCTCTATAAATAGTTTTTAAAAGTTTTGTGACAAGTGCCATTAAAAAAAACAAACAAAAAGTCTTACTTTTTTTTTTAAAATATAAACCCCCCTGGCAGAGAAATTGGCAAACCGCTATTCCGTTTTACACGACCGCCAAATGACTGGGAGATCGAGGTTCGAATCTTTTTCTGATAACTGAGGGGGGGGGGGGGGGGTTCCTAAATTTGGGTTTTACTCTTCCTCCACGTAAATGCTGGTTCAAATTTCCCCTAATTTTTAAACCTTTCCCAAATTTCCCCAAAAAATTAGCGTAATTAATAAAATTAAAGCGTATAACCCAACGGGAATTTAAAACCGGTGCTTTTTAAAAAAAATAATAATAATAATAATAATATGATGTCAAATAATTTCGAAACAAAAAAATAAAAAATTTTTGTTTATAACATTCCTCTAAATCTTAGTGGTGTATTGAAAACAAAAAAACTATCAATTTTAAAAAAAAAAAACAAAAATAAATGAAATATTTATTAGTAAGCTTTTTAAGCATCGTTTTCCCCCAATTTTCTTTAACCTTTTTTAACATTTAAAATTTCAAATAAAAGTCCCCGTTTTAGAAATTTCCAGCGCTTCTACAGAAAACCCCTCAAAAAGAACCCAAAAACGCAGCGCAAACTTTTTCAAGCATGTGTTTTTATTTTAAAAAACACAACACATTCTCACAATGGCGTAAAAACAAAAGTGATAATGGGAAAAATACAGTAAATTGGAAAACCACAAGTTTTTTCGAAGAAAAAAAAAAAAACCCGGGGAGTTTAAATAAAAAATCTCAATTTTTATTTTATATACAGCCCAAAGTGGGACTGATCGTTTAAAAAATTTTTATTTTAAAATTTTACTTTTAATGATCAAGGGGGAAAAACAGAGATTTCCCAACTTTCCCCAAGCGTGTTGGGAAAAAGTGCACCACTAAGCGTGCTTTACATACGTACTGCTTTCAGCGTACGTGGGAATTTTTACTTTTACCCATTGGAAACCCGGGGTCTAGGGGGAAGGTTTCAGCCTTCAAGCTGGCGGCCGGGGTTCAATCCCCCGGGCCCCGGGACAGGGTTAAAACTGATTACCAAACCCTTTTCCTTTACCTCTGACAAACATCTTTTGGGAAAGTGGGTAAAGCAAAGGCCCCCCACCGTGGTTCGGATTCCACGTTAAAAGTAGGCCTTCATTTTAACCCACAATCACCCTACCAAATTTCACATTAGCGTAAGTGCGTATAACCCAAGGGGTTTGTAAAAACGGTGCTAATAATAATAATAATAATAATAAATAATAAAAATAATAATAAAAATAATAATAAAAACTTTGACCCTTAAACACTTAAAAAAAAAAACAAAAAAGGGTGGACTTCTACGGTAAAAATTTTTGATCGGGCGTCTGAGCACCCTTGTGTAAGTAGGGGAACCTTCGGGGATCTTTTTTCTGTTACACACAAAAGAAAAAGTGGAAATTTCAAAAATCGTTTTTCTAATTTGTATGGATATAACTTTGTATTATTAAATTAAAAGAAATTAAACGTTTTAAAAATGCTTTAAAAAAAAATAACTAATTACAACACTTTTTAATATTTTTAATCTAAAATAGTAAAACTTTTCACAAAAAAAATAAAACCCCCAAAGATAAATTTAATCAAAAAAATTTCTACACACATTTGTCCTTTAAAAAAAATTAAAATTTAAATTTGAAACTTTTTTTTTAATTCAAACCATGGGAAATTTTAAAAATAATATTGTTTCTGAAAACATTAAATAAGCTAATAACGAATTTTAAAAATATTTTGTCTTGGGGAAAATGTAAACAACAAGGGGATTAACTGCATAAATTTTAAAATATCGAATAAATTTTTTTTTTATTTTTAAAACATTAACTCTAAACCCCGAATTGTTTTTTGGGGGTTGTATATTTTTTAAAGTGGTTTTAAATTTTAACATTCTTTGTACTAATTTCCCCGATCTACACAAACAAACCCAAAAAAGCTCGATTTATCAAAAAACCACTAAAATTTTCCCAACCCTTTTCTTTTTGACGACTGACAGGGTAAACCTAAAAAAACCTTCAGTGGGGAAGCCAAAAAGGTTGGGAAATTTACAGGCTTAAAGAGATTTTTTGTTTTTTTTGTTTCATAACGTAAGGGTTTTTACAGCCCATTTAAACTTTCCCGCGCATTTTTGGGGTGGGTAAGAAAGGGAAAAGAAAGCGAAAATGTAAAGAAACAGCAGGGGAAAAATTACCCCTTTATAAATTTTTTCCTTTCAGTTACCATTGTTATTGTTACTATGGTCCCTTTTAAACGTATAAAATTTTAAATTTAAAAATGTTATCATGGGAAAAAAGCAAACGTATATACAATATACTGTACCTGTTTCAGTGTTTACATGCAAAAGGCCACCTCCCAATAGACCAGACTGCTGATGGCTGGAAATCGGGTTTAAAAACACGAAAGGGGGAAAATTAGGGGGATATTTCCCCAAAAAGCAAATTTGTACGTATAAAAACGGAAAAAATTTTATCGAAAAAATCTTTACCCTTTTTAGAAAAACATGCCGGAAACCCAACCCTTTCCAAAATTTTTTAGTTAAACCAACATCCATTTCAGCTCTTCAGTTTTTTCCGGGGAATTCCGAGGAAATTTTCCCAAGGGTATAATTATAGTGCTAACGCCCCTCTTTTTTTTCGACCCGGGGGTTTGGGGCCGGGTTTGGGCCCCATTTCCGGCGTTTAAAGTGTTTTCTCCCAAAATTTTAATTTGACAAAAAAAAACTATAGTGATTTTTAAATAACAAGCACGCTGTTATAAAAACAGGAAATAGGATAGGGGTATTTAAATTTCTATTCCCTTGTTTTCCTTTTTAAAACGCCCACAAATTAAAATTTTTTTTAATTTAAAAATTTTTTAACCAATTTTTTTTAAATAATAAACCCCCCTCGGTGGCGTAGTTTCTAACCCCCGCTTTTCCGTTTGATCTCGACTGCTGTGGACAGGGAGTTTTAGGTTTTGAATTTTCGGGCAGGTGAACTGGGGTTGGTTTTTTCCCAAATGGTTTTAACCCCTCCCCCTCAAACCAAAAACGGGGGGCCCTTCCTCTAATTAAACCATCCCAAATCCCAATCCTTTGCGTAAATTTGTACTTAAAACGAAAAACCCAACGTTTTTTAAGACGCAGTGCCCAAATATGTTTTTTTTTTTTATTATTTTTATTATTTTTATTATTATTAAAAATTATTATGGAAACAACTTTAAAGGCAAGGGGGGATCTTCCTGCCTTTTAACCCCCAAAATCCCTTTAAACATCAGGACGGGAAAATGTGATCGGGCTTCCCCGAAACCCTTTAAAAAAACCCGGGCCCCCTCCTCGGAATGCCCAAATAATTTTCTGCCCGCTTCACAATGGGGTTAAAGTCAAAATGTGAGGGTTTTTGGGCCCCCTTGGGGGGAAAGACCTTTCCTCTATTAGGTTTTCCCCTGGGATAGGAAGGGGTTGTTTTTTGGGTTTTCTGAGGTTTTTAACCCTGGGGGGTTTCCCCCTTTAAAACCGCCCTCAAACCTTGCCCATTCCCCCCTGCCTCCCATTTTCTAAGGGGGCCCCTCTTCCCAACTCTCACCCTAAGGGGGCCTATTTTTTAAGGGGGATCTATCAGGATGCTCTGGGGGGAAAACCCCGCCCATTTTTCCGACCCACTTTAGGTTTCCCTTTTAACCCGCTCCCCTTTTAAAAATTATCACCTTTTTGGAGGGGAAAAAACCGCCATCCCCTTTTTGAATCCCCATGGGGGGTTTTTTTTCCAAAATTTTTTCATGACCAAAAAAACCCCGGTATATGAAAGGGGAATTTAAATTCTTTTTGAACCTTCCTTAATTTTTCCAACTCATTTTTTTAAAATTCACCCTTAAAGAAATTTTTTAATCTCAAATTTATGCAATTTTCTCCTTGTTTTTTTTAACCCCAAACTTTTTGTTTCCCTTTTTTTAATTTTTTTTAACAATTCTTTTTATTTTTAAAATTTAAATTTCCCTTTTTTACCATTCGGGTGGCTTTTAATTTTTTTTTCCTTGTTCCCTTTTTTATTAAAAATTTTCCCCGGTTTCCATTGGCCCCCTCTTTCCTTTTAAAAGTATTTTGGGCCGAAAAACCTTTTTACAAAATTTTTGGGGTTTGGTTTTTTCCCCTTAAATTCCCCGTTTTCATCAAAAAAATTTTAAATAAATAATACTTCAACCGGGTTTTTCTTTGGGGGAATTTAATTTCTTCCTTTTTTAAAAAAAAAAAGTTAATATTTTAAAAATTTTAAAAAAATTTAAAAATTTATTAAAAAAAAATATTGGTTATTTGTTTCCAAAAATTAATTTTGAAAAAATTTTCCATTAAATTTTAACGGACTGTTCCTACATAAATTCCTAAAAAAAGGGGCCTTTTCTAATTTAAACCAAAACTGGGTTGCAAAAATTTTTGATTTGAAAAGTTTCCTAATAATTTTTTTTTTTTTTTTTTTTTTTTTTTTTTTTTGTTTTTTTTGTTTTTAAAAATTTTTTTTTTTTTGGGGGCTTTCCCAGCTTTTTTCTTTTTTCCAAAATTTAAAAATTTTAACAAAAAAGTTCTTAGCTTTTTTTGGGGCCCTTTTCCATTAAATTTTTTCCGTTAAAAAAAATTAAACAAAATCGAAATCCCCCCCCGCCTTAATTTAGTAAAAAAACCCCGTTTCCTTCCTGTTAAAGGGCCAAACCCCCTTTAAAAAATTTAATTTTAAACTTTTAAAAAATTGGCTAATTTAAAATTCCTTAAAACTTTTTTAAAAATAAAGTTTTTAAACCCTTTTTTTAAAAAATTATATTACCAAAAATTTATTAAATCCTTTCGTTTCCCTTTTTAAATTTTTGGGAAAAAATTTTTTTTTCAAGAATTTTTTTTTAATAAATTTTGGATTTGTAAAATTTTATTCTTATTTTTAAACCTTTAATTTTTTTTATCCAATTTTTTAAAAATTTGAAAAGGGCCCCCAATCCCTTAAAAAATTTAGGAACAAATTAAAAATTTTAAAAGTAATTTTTAAAGGGGGGGGGGGGGGGGGGGGGGGGGGGGGGGTGGGCCCGAAAAAAATCCTTTTTTTATTATAATTTTTTTCCCGAAAACCCCTTAAAATTTTTACATTTATTCCCCAAAAAATTTTAAAAAAAGGGGTTTTCCTTTTAACCCCTTAAAAAAAAGGTTTTTTTTTTCACACAAAAAATTTTTATTTAAATTTAAAATGAAAACATCTTTTTACCGGAATTTTCGGGAAATTTTTTGGGGGGAAACATTTTTTTTCCCCTCCCTTTTTCCCTTTGTTTAAACAAATTTTTTTAAATTTAAACTGAAATTTACTACCCCCCGGGATATTTCCTTTATTTTAACCCCTTAAAATTAAAAAATTTAATAAAAAAAAAACCCCAATTAAAATTTAAAAAATAAATTTTAGGGGAAAATTTTTTCCTTATTTACCCAAAAAGTTGGGCCTTAAAAAAAATTTTAAACTCTTTAAAAAAATAATATTTTTAAATTTTGGGAAAGAAATAAAGTCCAAAATTCCTTTAAAACAAAAGGGAAAAAAGGATTTTCCCCGCCTTTTTTAAAAAAGGGTGGGAAAAAATTTAAAAACTAACCCCCTTTCCCCAAAAAAAAAAAAGTTAATAAAAATTAAAAATTTAAACAAAATTAAAATTTTTTAAAAAAAAATATCTAGAAATTTATTTTTAAAACCCAAAATTTGCCCTAAAAAATACCCCCGTTGGGAAAAGGGACAACCCTTTTTTGTTTCTGGGAAAAACCCAAACAAAAAAACTGGAAAAAAATAAATGTTTTTTTCACCCCCTTTTAAAAAAATAGTTCGGATACACAATTGTTATTTAAAAAATGTAGTAAGGAAAATTTTCCCCAATTTTTTTTTTTTTGAAACGAAATTTTTTAAAAAAATGGTTAAACCCTGGAAAATCATTTTTTAAATTTTTGCCCCCCAAGACATTAAAAATGGGTTTTTGTTTTCAAGGGGGTTTAAAAATAAAAACAAATAATCAAAAATCAAAAAAGAAAAAATATTTAAAATTTAAAAGGCCCCAAAACAAAAAAACAATTTTCCATTTTCTTTTCAAAAAATTTTTTTAAATTTAAAAAAATTTAATAAGAAAAATTTTACCAGAAAGGTTTTTCCTTGGAAACAGACCCAATTCCTTGGGATACAAAAATTTTCATTGTTTTGTCTGATGCAAAAAACTAGTTTTTTTAAGGGGGGTCGCATTGGTCATCCCAACAACCTGGTAAAGTCCATTGCCCCCCAAGACCAAAAATCTTCCCAAGGTTTTTTTTCCAAAAAAAATTTTTAATCCCAAAAGGGAACCAAAATTAAAAAAAACCCCGAACCAACGGGGAATTTAAAATTTGGCCCAAAAAAGGGTTTAAATTAAATTTGGGGAAATTAAGTTTTTAAAATTCAAAATAAACCGGAAATTTGGGGGGGTTTTTAGCATTTAGAAAAAAAGGGGGTTTTTAACCTAATCCTTGTTTGGAAAGGGAAAGGGGGAAAATTAAAATTTTAAAAAAAAGTAAAAATTTTAGTTTTTAAATAAAACCCAAGGGAAAAGGGAAAAAATTTATTAAAATCAAATGTTGGGGTTTTTTTCCAAAAATTTTTTAATTGGAAAACTAAATCACCCATTGGGCCACCCAAATGTTTTTTGGTTTGGATGAAAAACCCTTTTTCAATTTTTTTTTGGTTAAAAAATTTTATTTTTAAAAAAATTTTGTGATTTTCCCCCCCTCCCAAATTAATTTTGGAATCTTTTTTGAAAAATTGTGAACAAAATTTTATTTTTTTAAATTTTTAAGATTTTTTTTTCGTTTTTTTTGTTTTCCCCGGTTTTACCTTTAATTTTAAAACCCTTTTTGTGGTTTATTAAAAAAATGATTTTTTTTTTTTTTAAAAGATAAAGGAAAACCAAAAATTCCCTGGAAAAATAATTTTCCCAAAAAAAAAAATTTTTTAAATTTAAAAACAAAAATTTAAAAAGAAATATTTTTTAAACTTAGAAGAATTTTAAACAGAAAAATTAAAAGGTTAAAAACCCCAAAAGCTTTTCCCTTAAAGAATAAACCTTTTTAAAATTTGAAGAATTTTAACAAGTTTAAATATTTTGTTTTTGGAATTTTAAAAGGGGGGAAAAGGGGGAAAAAAAAAAAATTCCAACTCGTCACAAAAGGGAGTAAAATCTTCTTTTTTAGCAATTAAAGGAACTAAAGTCAACCGGGTGCCCTTCACCCGGAAATTTTTTGTTTGAGTTTGAAACCCGAACAAAAAAAAAAAATTTAATTTAAATTTTTAAAAAAAATTTTAAATTTAAAAAATTTTAAAAAAATAATTTTTTGACTAAAAAAACTTTTAGGCCAAATTTAAAAATGGTTTATTTTGGAAAAAAAAAAGATAAAAAAGGAAATTTTTAAAAAAAAATTTTTGAAAAAAGGGGGAAAAAGGCCTTTAAGGGTTTTTTTTTAAAGCTTTTTAAGAAGAGTGGTTAATTAAAAAATTTGCCGGTTTTTTACTAAATGGGGGCGGTAATTAGGCTTTAATTTTAGGGAAGGGGGATTAAAGAAAGTTTTAATTTTAGGAGGGGAAAAGGCACCGGGCCCGCTTAAAGAAAAAGAAAATGTGGGAAAACAATTTAAAAATAAAAATACCCCCCTTTTTAAACCATGTCGAAACTAAGCGGAGAAGTGTTTTATTTACCTTTTTTACTTGAATTTTTTTCTTGGGGTTTTTTCTTAAAGATAGAGGGGGGGAAGTCCTTTAATAAAAAAACCCGTTTTGGGAAAGGGGTTTTGAATAAATAAGGGAAGGTTGCATATATGAAATTTAAAGGGCCAAAAAATTTGGGGGCGATCTAAAACTCAATTAACCCCATCAGGTCCTTTCCCTTGGTGAAACCCGATAGGGCCCTTTCGCCTTTGATAGGCGTTTATGGTGGTGTCTATTGTCAGAAAAAATGAATGAATCCCCAAAAACCCCCGAAAAACGACTTTCCCCAAAGTATTCTACCCTCCTCTTTAGATGGATTTTTAGAAAAAGGGGGTGGGTTCCCCGGGAAATGGGTGATTTCCTTTAAGGGGGCTGGTTATGGAGGGGCTGACTAGGGGAAAATGGAAGGGGGCTGCCCCCCTGGGGGGGGCTGAATCACTGGAAAAAGGGGAATCATGGAGGTGGCTGATTTCCGGAGGTGGTGAATTTCTGGAGGTTTCTGATTTCTGGAGGGGGCAATTTTGGAGGTGGGTGACTTTGGAGGGGGGCTGAATTTTTTTGGGGGGTGGGTGACTTTTTGGGGTGGTGAATTTCTGGAGACGGGGTGACGGAAATGGGGGTGCGAAACCCCGAAGGTGGTGAGGGTGGAGGTGGTGCTCCCCGAAGGTGACTGGGCTTACTGGGGGTGGCTAATCCCGGAGGGGGATTTATTTCTGGGGGTGGCTGATCCCTTTAAAGGGGGGCTGATCCCCATTGGTTTATTACCAAATTTTTTATCTTGTAATACTCCCCCAGTTCATTAAAAGATAAGAGTCTTCTCATTAATACAGTTTTTCTTATGTGGGCAAAGTTCTTTAGTTAAATTATGGACTTGGAATTACCCTATGAAAGGAAAACCTTGGTTTATGACACGGAAGGTGGATGGAGTGGGATTTACAATGTTACCCTGAAGGGGAGTTGTTCCTGATGTGACGCCACCAGTTTTAAAAGGAAAAAGGGTTTTGTTGGCTTAGTCCGGAAAGGGGG
>JBCFYV010000803.1:0-73748 GCA_039000515.1 Timema cristinae
TTTTAATTATTTTAAACGCGTTATATATAATAAAAATGCAGGTTGCGCATACAACATACCTTATGAATGTTTATTATTTAATAATTAACGTATTTTATTAGCTTTATACCCTAGCGAAGAAGTAGAGGTTAGTGATTTACAAGTGTTGCACCAGCGTTTTTTTAAAGATAGTATGGTAATCTACATAGACGGGGTAGAATCCTAAAGAAATATGTGACACGTTATCAGCTAAATGTACCTATTATTATATAATAACTGTAAAAAAATAAACGTTGCTAAACATCTTTCAAGGGGAGTTTTACCACTTTTTAATGTGTCTGTTTATGGTTTTAAGGATGGTATTGAACACTGCCGAAAGAAATGAAACAACTTTTTTTATTAAATTAATGATTCATTCTATGAAAATCAGTTCTAGTGCTAAGCTCTATAAAAGCAATCGTTATTTCTATAACGTCTTGGTAAATGAACGATTATTTAACAATTTAAACCTTTTTAAAACTGTGTATATCACAAAAAAAATATCCGTTCGATAAAGATTGGAGTTTGGTTGGATCCAATAAAAGAGTAGACGCCAGTTACGGTTGATTTGGAATCTAACCCAAATGGGAGATTTCAGTCGCTTTTTTTTGTGTGTGTGATAAATTCCACCACCAAACTAATTGATTCTTTTGTTTGGTTTGGTTTGTGAGCTACGAAGGGAACAAGATGGGGCAATGTTTACCAAACCATGGAGCGTGTACCCTCAGGGGTATGGGAAGGCTTTCAGGGGGTGTTCAACATACATTAAAATAAATTAATAAAACTAAGGTGTAAGTCTTATACACAAATTAACGCAGGTTTTGACTTTTATAAGCCTTTCATTACCTCTGTTATGGGAAAATACCCTTCCCGACAAATTTGTTAGACACTTTTGCACTCGCTCATAGAAAATTCAGTATGAAAAGTAACAAGGAACCACCAAACTGTCTGAACTCCCCTATTATATGGGATTTCTACCAGATGGTACAGGCAAAACTAACCGGCCAAAGGGTTGAGTTCATGTCCAGCTTCGGTTGGATATAATTCACATCAAGCCTATCTTAGGTTAGTTGATTTAAGAAAAAAAATCAATAACAATTTTCGGTATGTTACTGTGGTTTTTTGTAATGTCCCCCATATACTTGTGGCGCTACCACAGAGCGCTACTGGTCTATAGATTCAAGACCCTCAGATTGTGTCCTGGTCTTAAGGACGCTCTTCTTCTCAGTCTACGTGATCTTAAGCACACTTGGACTTTGATCATCAATAATTATCCGAGTTAAAGCTAAAGTTTTGTTAGCCTCAAGCAAATAGGGAGTATGCGACATGAATATTACATGATATTCTAGAGGGTAAGAGCTCCCTCCAGCTTCTTACACAAATATCTCGGCTACCGAACAAACTGGACCATTATTTCAAACTTAGAAAACACGAGTGCCCTTGAAATGATCTAGATTATATAACACTATAATTATGTGTTGCTTGATTGGCTTATATAAACCGATACTTATGAAGTCGAAAGATTTGTAATTTATATAGTAAAATCCTTTGTGTAGCTTAGAGAGTAATTTTTAAAAAAAGTTTATTTAACTTGTGCCTACATTTAAAAATGAACTTTAATAAATATATAAACAAAAACGTTATTACTTTATCTCGACACTTCTGAGAGTATTGTGATCGACAAAAAATTTGGACTCGAGATTTTAATAAATGTCTCGTTCGACGTTTTATGACCCACTGAAACAAAAAAAAAAAACCAGTTGAAACCACTTTACTGATTAGGCTAAAACTTAGTATCTGGGTTGTTCATAAGATCCCCCCAAAGTGTTTTTGGAATTAGATGCCTAACTCTAAATTTAAGGAAAGTTTACTGAAAGGTAAAAAGAGAAAATATCGATTTTCTTGATATTCACTCCAACGATTTTGAATAAATTTGATATCCATTTACTGTTGATTGCTATAAACAAGATGGAAATTCTCATTTTCTCATGAAAATGACTTTGAGACTAGTTTAAACGAGTAAAATTTTCCCATTTTCATTATTTATCCACGACTATTTGAGATACGAAATAACTTATTATAGTAAAGTTGTGGTATTATTAAAGATAACAAAATATTCATTTGAAATATATTTTTATGATTTTACGCTTAAGTACTAATTACTCTAATGTATTTATGGACTAGGAATTTTATATTTATAGAAGTGTATCCACATTTGCGTGAAGGGAGAGTTGAAAACCATTTTGGAAAAAAATCTCAGGTTACCCTACCGAGATTCGAACCTCGATCTCCCCGTCATTGGCAATCTAGTTATTTGAAGTTTATCAAAATCAGGGCCCTGATTATAATTAATACAAGCCTGACAAAAACTGTATGGATAGTATATTTTAGCTCAGATGTATCCACAAACAAATAAGATCCCTCTAGCCTTCTAGATATTGTGTTCGGGCTGCCCCCAGATTAAGTCACCAATACTTGTAAGCGCCACGATAAGTAGAGGCACTAATCATTGTTTAGCACTTTGGGCCAGTTTCATATGTTAAACTGGCCCAGTCCATTCTGATCTAGGTAAGTGTTCTGTATTTAGTATAGCGCCACCCTTGAGGCGTACCAAGTCCGATTATGTAATTTGCCCTAGTGTATATAATACCTTCAAGAAGTATTACCGCTCTTATGTCCAAACTATTCAATATTGTCTACCTTTTTACTTGAATACAGTGTATACGTGCACAGCTAACGTTACATACTAGAATTATCGTTATATCACAGTAATATATAGAGAAATGCGATTCTTTGTTTCGTTAAATAATTATCCACGCAGAATGTACACGTAAATACAATTTACTAATACTGTTGTGATAAAACATCTAAATATTCCCTTGAACGCAATCCTCATATGTTATTGCTAATTCTGCCGTAAAACCATCGAGAGTAGTAATAGCCAGACTTGAATCCGTCGCTAATTATTCAAAATATCGCTAATTATTCATGACGACGTTTTATTGAGTGTGGTCAGCCTTGCCATGTGACGTTTTATTGAGTAAGGTCAGCCCTGCCATGTGACGTCAGCCTGTTGTTCTGGACGTGTCGGTAGGTATGCTAGAGATATAGTATTGTGACGTCATCCTGATTGTTGTATTGACTGTTGGTCAGCCGTGTGACGTCAGCCTGTGACTATGACGTTTCAAATAATATAAGTGTGGTCAGCCTGACGTCAGCCAGTGGTTCTGGACGCCCCATGAATGTAGGTGTGGATTTTTTTACGTCACTTATAATATGACTGACGTCGAGGAAGCTATGCTAGAGATATAGTGTGACGTCATCTGTGTGACGTTCCTGTTAGTTGGTCAGCGCCATTTTTATCGTAGACAAGTTTTTTTAAAAGTGTAAATGAATTGTAATTTGTTTTAAATTTTTTAGTTATTTATATATCAAATAATTGATATATTTGAACGCTCTTACTACAAATATTTAAATGAGAGGGTAATATTACTATAAATAAAAAAATAAATACAAGTTTTTTCAAATTTAATTATAATAAAAAATCTATATACATATTTCACAATTTATTATTGTTATCCATAAAAATACAAAGATCGTCATAGAGTGACAGATAGTCAAAATATGGGATAGGATCGGGCGGGTCTACAAACGATTTGGAGGTGAGCGTATTGTCTATGAACGTCGATACATTTGGGTGGTTTAGATATTTTACATGTCGTGTGATATATTTTTCAAGATTGTACAGAGTTTTTATTTCATCCGTAGACAGGTAGATCTGAATGTTTTTTTTTATCACTCAGACACAATTTCCACACGCCGAAAAGTTTTTCACCACAATGATAAAGTCGTCCATGGTGGACTCGAAGTTTACACACGTCTGCACACACTCGGACCAAAAGGCATTTCTTTGACGAGAAAGATCCATTGGGGGACGGTGAGTATTAGACGATTAGAACTCGATGAAAACATCACGTGAGCGTAAAAGTTGCGGTCAGGGAAGAGACCCACCGCCACGTGTTTGTTCTGTTTGTCGTTTAGGTAGAAAGTCTTGGTTAGCAACGAGGGTGATTTATCCTGCACCATATTACAGCTGCACGTCTTCATCGCTGTCTGCGTCTAGGCTGATGACCTGTAATCAACAGTCGTCACAATTAAAGCTGGTATCGTGGTCGTCGTCGTCGTCGTCGTGATTGGACAAATTTATACAATTTCTCGGCGCTGTGAAATCTGACGAATCGTGCCAAAGCGTTTGCATTTTTTAACGCGCACGGGGTGATGTCGTGACAAGGGGCGGTACATCCCCAACAATTTGAGTTGATCAAATCAACAAACGGACATTTATAGTCCTCACGTAGTGGGATGAATGTCCGGCCGGTGAGACGGGACAAGAAATTCCCTTTTTGTTTATTATATGCGTAAGGCACGAAGGCTTTATCTAAATTTTGTTTTAAAAATTGCATCCAATTTGGAGTAACACAAGCCGGTGGTTTTAATGAATTGATGCACGACGATTGTTTCTCGTTGATGAAAACTATGGCTAGCTCGGTGATAACCCACTCCTTTTTCGAGTTTACGATAAATGAAAAATCAAAGATGGCCGACATGATGATGTTCATATATCAGATAATTGAATACAAATGATTAAATAAAATTATAGTATACCTTTTATATCTAATGCAGGAACACACGTCTGGGCACCCCTGCTAGTACATCTTGGACAGCGGCCAAAGCGACGTTGAACAGCGTGACGGTCAGTCGGTCGTTCTTGCACAAGTTGGCGGTTGAGAACAGGTCTGTGAATCTCATCAGGCTCCAGCCGGCGTCCTTGGCAACGGCAAACAAACAGCAATAGTGCCCGCACACACCGGAGGCTATGCCTAGGAGTCGTTTGCGGTTGTACCTCCATCGTGTCGAGTGTTTATTCAAGAGTCTAGTCATCACTAAGCTCGGTCGTCTGCCATATGTATCAAAATACTCCCCAAATTTGGAAAAATATAGAACCACCCAATGGGAGCCGGGTTTAGTGTGAGGGTCTAAATTGACCACAAATAAGCGGAACGAGTGAAATTTTGAGGTAATTGGTCCGAAGGAAATGTCCCTTTATAGATTGAAATTTTGCCCCGCAGTAGTGTGTCTATTTGATGAGAATTCATGGTGTTAATAATTAATTTTCACCTCACGATAGAATCTATAGACACCGTCCCCTCGTACTCAGAGTAAAACAAACAGGTTATGGCGGTGTCAAGGTCTGTCTTGAACTGTAACTCAAATCTCACGCTCCCCTCTGTCTGAAGGCTGGTGTGCGAGTCCTGTCCTGCACTGTCGGGAGTCAAGTCGAAGGCCAACATAAAGTAACCTTTATTGAACATGTCTCGCGTGATTAAATGCCCGTTGCTCTGATGGTGTATGCCCAATACCGAAAACAATGTATCATAGGCGAGGGTGGACGTGCCGACGTTGTCAAAATTTATCAAAATGGGCAAATGTTTTTGGATTCCATTTACATATAGGACGAAACGATCGAGGTTTCTGTGAATCAGTTGAAACGGATTCGTGTTCAAACTGCCCACAAACGCCTCGTTTGACACCATTGTGAATAAAACATATTAGGGATCACCCTTGAATAACATTGTTTAAACTCACATACTTGGATCCTTTGGGTACGGTCACAGACTTGACGTCCACTCGATTGAGGTGGTATTGGGCAGGCTTTCGTAACAGTGTCTTTTCTATAGCGAGTGAAATAGTCGGCGACACTTCCACGTGTTTCACAAAGAGGGTGGCAACTAAAATTCGCAACCGTACGTCGGTGTTTAAATTGTCCGCGTCTGTGAGCAGATAAAACTCTCTTTTGTTGCGAATTAATTTAACGCACAACGATACATTTTTCAATAGCAAGTGTGAAATATTAAATATGTCGGCGTGTAAACGTCCCACCAAGTCGACCGGATGTTTTAACAAGTCTAATCTCGTGGCGAAGCCTTTGTTCTCTGTGGATGCGGCGAGTTCACCGTTAGCGGCAGGGGTATCCAAAAACCACATACCATTCACCAGGTGGGTGTCGGAGGCGTCTCTACCGTAATTAGTTAAAGTCTCTAAATAAGCCCTGTAGGCATAGTTGTCTGTCGAGGTTGTAATAGGTGTTTCGTTGAGAGAGATATTGATTTGACTGAATAATGAATTTAACAAGTTGTTGACGCATCCGATTTTATTGTCGGCTGTGACCGGTGTCCCGTCCCCCCTCACCAGTTGAATACGAAGATATAATTTAATCGAAGAGAGGTCCCGAAAATACTCGCCGTCCCCGGGCAAAAAAACTCCAACTGAGCGTCATTGTCCACGGAAGTGATGGGTTTGTATTCGACAACTTTATTATTTTTAATTACCGTTTGAATGCATTTTTCGTCGAAAAGATCGAGTTCTGTTTTTGAACACTCCATAATTAATCGAAAATATCTTTTTTAGCTCTCTTGTTCCCTCTTGGTCTGGCGCCCACCTTCGAATGAAGTCGTTTACGTTTTTTTACCCTTTTTAAGCCACGTCCCTCGACCGCCTGAGTGACGCGCTTTTTAACTATATCACCGACTTTTTGACCGGGTTCGCGTGTCGCTATGTCGGCCAAAATATGCGAACCTGTTTGTAACGCTTGTTTTCCCACCGCTTTCGCCCCCCTCATAAACAACGGTTTGACAAATCGAAATAATCCGCCCAAAAACGCGCCGAGACCACGTCCCCGTTGCATTTTACAACTGGCGTGATAGACGGGACCGATGTTTTCTCTATCTCCCTCCATTGTTAAGACTAAGTCAAATTACTACGTCACGTATCTATTTATCTAGTTTTCTCTCTCTAAAATGTAAAACCGCTACGGTGGGCACGGGACCCGATTGAAAATTCACTCGTTCGCCAAACTTTGTGTATAAGCCTATGCTTATAGAGTCAAAATTACATTTTTCGACGGGAAAATAGAATATAGGAAAGAACACGTGATGTGCGGTGGCGGAGGGGAACTGTATGATTCTAATCCATCTTACATAAGAGTCGCCTAGCAACTGCGGTCCTATAATGTCTGTGTACACAAAGACGGGTTCCATTTCGATTGAACCAGAGCCGGGAAGTTTACGATTGGGTCGCAAAAACACCCCCTTAATATCCTCGCTCATTAAATCCCTCATATGTGTATTAACGGCATTAAGTGACTCTAGGTTGGGTAGTCTGTTTCGAATGGTTGTAATTAAGTCTCCGATGCTCACATAGAGACGAACAGGAAATTCTATTTTAAATTTTTTTTTCGCCACCGTAAATGAAATTGTGTTTTTGAAACGTGTAGTTATGGTGACTTGTCGGCGGTCCATGCACCCTTTTGTTTTTTAATCTCAGTCAACATTGTTTGATCGCGAAGAATGTACCATTGAAATTCGGATATTAAAACCTCTAGATCACCTTTATCACTTATCGAGCACTTAATTTTATTATAAAGCTCCTTAAAGGAGGTGAAATCTTGTTGAGGAAATGAAACACACCCCACTTGGGTCACCACGACGTTTGCCGTCAATTCTTTATCTTTGGATAAAATGTTATCTTCGAGAGTTTCAAAACCCACGGGATAGGATAATTCAGCTAGTCCCACCTCCCACCGGTCGTGTTCTAGTCGTATGGACTGTGCCAATTTTGTAGTATAGTAAGAGAGTGTATTATTCTCGTAATATTCGGCGCTCGAATCCGACGGCAGTGCTACATAAAACTGACTCATATTTGTTTAATGTTAGACGCAGCCACCCAGCTGTTGAAAGAACTGTCGTATCCTTTCCACTTGACCAGATGATGTTGAATGCCCTTAATTCGCTTACTCTGTACTATTTTATCTATTTGAAAAATTGTAGGACGACGCACGCGAACTAGTTCGTAGTTATAAAAATGTCCCTCAATGGGCTGCCCGCGGGGATCCTGTAACGAATAGACCGGTTGGGGAAGTCTAGGAATTACTTTAACTATGCTAAATATTTCTCGTGTAAAATTAGCCTCATATCCTTTGTCAAAAATGATTTTTTCTTTACTTATGCGCACTTGATCGCCCGCCTTGAACAAAATTTTTCCCAATTTAATTTTAGCCCACCGCTTTCGCAGGCGCAACAATATGTTAAGTACGTGAATAGGCTTGACCGAAGCTGAGGCATTCCTATAGTCGAATGAACACTAGCGTTATAATTTTGAACTAGCTTGCCCAACACATCGACGTAGTTGTGAGTGTTGAATGCGGTGAAATATTTCCACATTTTAGTTTTCAGTGTGCGATTGAAACGCTCCACGACGGCCCCCTTTATATCTGGATTATGCAGATGATAAAAATGAACGCCCTCTTTTTCCAAAATGTTCTAAATTTAGAATTTAAAAATTCCCTACCCTTGTCCGAATGAATCGAAAGGGGGCGTCGTCCTTTCTTAAAAATCTGTTTTATACCCCGCGTGATGTCTGCGCCCGATTTTGTTTTAAGCGGTATAGACCACGCATAATTTGAAAATACATCAATAATGTTTAGAATATAGTTGACGCGCCGGTTGTACTTATTTAAAGCTCTCATATCTACTAGATCAATCTCCCACACATCGTCAATATTGGCGACTCTGTACGGGTTACGTGGGAACCATTTTCTTAAACCACGGTGAAGAGTGTACGCATCCTGCCCGGTCAACCATTCGTCTACTTTTATTTTATCCAACCGACTATACTTTTTAAGATTGGTGGCGCTCGAGAAAGCCGAAGGTCGCGGGAGATTGTAATATAATTTTCTTAACGTTGCGCTCATCTCAGTGTGTTCCAGCGTGGTCTGGCGGGAAACAGTTTAGAAATGATTGTTTTATATTTCAATCCTCTACTGGACGTTATTTTCGCGTCGGGATCAAAGTTTTGTCGATGAGCGCTCGTGGCAATTAGTATGTCTTTATATTTTTTTAAATCACTCTCTGTAATTATATCTTTATTTTCGTTTCTTTTGGTCAACAACTCCCAAAGTCCTTGCGTGCCTTTATAGTGTGTGTTACCCAGGTATATATCGTTATCGTCTACGGTGAAACTCGAATTGCCAATTTTAAAAGTATCCCCCTCTTTTCTAATTCCAAATATAGGGTCAGTAGACACTCTCCGGTGGACGAAAGGTGATAAATATTTTCCCGCTATGCTCCCGAACAGGCGTGAGGAACCTGTTTCAATTTCATCAGATTCTGATCTAGGCACAAAATATGACTCCCCTTCCACCCAACCCCCTCCTTCTCTGGCGAGTCTACAACACTAATAGGACTGCTTTGATATGTGGTCTCGTCTGAAATGAATCGGGAGGTGGAACCGGCCACTGTCTCCTAGGTCGTTTTCTTTTTCGTCGTGCAAGGTCAACCCGTCTACGTTTTATTAGTGTGGGGCCCACGATGGGTATTTTAATTGGTTGTTTCGCTCTCTCCCTGTTTGTTAAATAACGCTGTTGATGTTTTCTAAAACTGGCCAATCTTTGATAATCGTCCATTTTTTTCTAGATTTCAGAATTTTTTTCATCTGTACAAAATCGGTGGCGGCATTGTCATCGCGTTTATTGTGAAATAGTTCTGGCGGGACTAGAAGCATCTGTTTAAGTTGTGACATATTATTATTATTTAACCAATGCGCCTACGAGAGCTGAAAGAATAGCGGGTAGTATGATGCTCAAGAAGCCACCCGATTGAACGGCGATAGTTCTTTTTCTCTTCAACGAAACACCGCTGCTAGCCAATTTACGCATACAATTTTTATACTTTATTAATTTTCCCTTATCTCTTTTACTAATTTTAATATTATTGTTTAATGTGTTTAGAGCACATTCGCCGAGTGTTGTTATAACATCCGGATCGACGACTTTAAGAATAGCTTTGCGCAATTTAGGACTGGCCGTTTTCAACACAGACAGTACGTGTCTATTTTTCTTGACTAGTTTCATCTAGTAGTCTAGCGGGGACAAACACTTTGCAAATAGTGTCAAATATGTCCGTTTCGAAGCGCAAGCGTTCGTCCGCGTTCTGACTCAGATCAAATAGTAAATACCCGTGAGCGGATTCGGTTGCTTTCCTATAGATTCTTTGTATTTCGGACGGATTATCCGGATAAACTTGTCAAGCCAGATAGATTATCTGTGTTTGATCACGCGGGTTTTTAAACACCACAATGTATTTAGCGTTGAGTGAGATGTCACGTGACTTACTCCCCTGATGGAAAAGATTTTGTGTGATCAGAATAACCGATAGGTTTCTATGATGACTGCCCTTGGTGAAAAGTTCACTCACTTTTTTAGAATAAACCTCGTTCATTAAATCGTCCAGTACGATGAGTTGAGGCCCGCCGGCCTTAAAATTGAAATTGTCCGGTACACCTTTGTGTAGTGTGACGTGATTAGATAATCGCGAGAGGATAGAATTTCTCTCACTAAAACACCATAGAATTCTATCAAATTTATCCACACTGCACACCTGTTTTAAATTTAACAGAAAATTTTCTACAAAAGTAGTTTTACCGCAATTAGACGGTCCCGCTAATATCAGTGTGAAAGGGTGTACAAACACAGACATCGATGTGCACCCGTCTAGTGTTGGTATAAAACTAAAAAAAAAAATTACGATTTCAAATTTATAGTAGGGGTGGTGCAATAAATTTTTTTATGGCCAAAATATTTATCATAATTATGATGGACACCCATAGTCTAGCATATCAATAACAAGTTGTTGATTTATTTTTATCCACATTTTCTTTTCCTTTACATAAATTATAGTAGAGACGGCGAGTGGCCATTTTTAAAATTGATCAGATTTCAACGTCAGAGGCAATCACAATGTTATGCCGCGCGGTAATTTTGTAAAGGAAGCATATCAATAACAAGTTTTTTTTTATCTACAATTTCGTCACCTTTACATAAATTATAGTAGAGGAGGCGAGAGAGAGTGGCCAAATTATTCCAACAAGGTTTTTTTTAAAAATATGTTCGCTTTAAACTATTTTCAGGTGGTGGTGGTGGTGGTGGTGGTGGTGGTGGTGGTGGTGGTGGGGGTTCCAACAAACCATTCCCTGAGAAATTTGACATTAGCCAGGGTGCAAATCGATTTTAATTTTTTATTCCTGTGACCAAAACATTTATCATAATTATTATTCTCGATCCTATCCTTCAGGGAGGGACACCCCAAGTCCATCATGTCGATGACAAGATGTTTTTTTTCAAGATTTTCCATTACAAATTTTCTCTTCTCCTCCCCCTTCACATAAATTATAGTACACGAGAGAGTGGCCATTTTAAAAAGTGAATTAAATTGATCGGCGCTCGTATCACCGTCGTCCCAATGGAGACCGTGGTGATTGTACGTGAGCCAATCGCACTGTTTTTGAACATGGCGGGTAATTTGGAGAAAAAATAGGGGGACTTAAAAGTCCAGTGGTGAGTCACCCTTCCACACATTGACATAACACTACATTCTTTTAAAATCAATGTATTGTTCTCGTCTTTGAATCCTTGCACGTCTACAATTATGTTTGACATGTCGGTGGTGGTGGTGGTGTTGATCCAAAACTGTAAAGGAAAAAAACCAATTAACAGTCACTGTGTGTGTGTGCGGAGACAACTGTAAAAAAAATAGGTCCCATTCACGTACATAAATATCACGATGATGTCAGACATTGATGACATTTTTTCTTTATAGACGGCGGACCATCAATCTGCGTTACGCCCCTATTATAATGTTCCAAACAATATTTATAATCTTTCAATTCGTGCTGCGCAGAGGGAGAGAGTAAGTTCCAAGCGCGATTTATATCTCTAGACGCGTATGTTTTAATAAATTCTATAGGTAAATTATTCAACTCCGCGGCAGACATCAGACACAAATCCTGCTTCTCCGAGTACGTGAGGATGGACGCGTTGATTTGATCCATTATACTAAATTACAATTACCGGTGACACGATCTTTTATAGTGATGTCACTCGATCCAAACCATCCCTCCCCCTCTGAGTGTTTGATAGCGAATCAGTGTGTTCAACTCTAGGGTAATCAATTTTCACGCATACTAGTTGAGCAATTTTATCACCCCTTTTAATTGTGAAAACAGTGTGGCCGTGATTAATTAGTAATACGCAAATATTACCACGATAGTCTTCGTCTATAACGCCGGCCAAAACATCTATGCCGTGGTGAAGAGCCAGACTAGATCGCGGAGATATTCTACCGTACGTTCCCGCCGGTAATATAATAGAAATATTTATCTTAACTAAACGCCTGCACGAGGGCTGTATACAGCAATTGTAGGGACTTTTCAAGTCTAGACCTGCAGAGTGTGTGGTGGCTCTAACCGGTGATATGGCGTTTCTATTTAACTTTTTGATCTTTATTAAGGATGCCACTGGAATCAGAGAGAGAAGAAAAATGTATACGTAAAAGTCTAATTTCAATTTGATATGTCAGCCTAGTTATTCGATGTGATCCATTAGTCGTCTTGTCATGTCAATATATATTTGATCAAACACCTGATAGTTTCTATACCACGTGTTAACCAGTACACAATTAGGGGCACCGTCTGTTGGACAGAAGTCGTTAAAGCACCTGCTTTCACATTTGTGTACAGATAACCTTTTTACACCTGTTTCTGTGTGTGGTAATATCACAGTAGAGTGGTCTATGTCTAGTTTTAGTAAGATAAAAATTGTGTCATCATTAAATTCTTCGTATAATATCATAGAATTTGTGTCAGTTTTACAATGTTTAAAAGGGGAACAAGTACAAACACGATTCCATTTTGTAATATTGTTAATGTCCGGACGTTTATTTCTACGAATTTGCATTTGTCGTAAACGTCCACATTCCAGACGAATATTCTGGATACAGCCATCAGTCACTAGAAAACAGAAAGAGAGAAAAAAATGTGATCAACTATAGCCGTAGGGTACGGACGTGTTGTTATTTAATCTCCTACGTTTAGTGAATACAATATTATAATTTTTTCTCTCCATCTGAGAGACGACGATGGCGCCTCTTTTTCTTTTAATTTTTCGTGGGTTAGTCACGTGTACGGGGTCCATGTCTTTCAAAATCATGTCTTTAATAGTTGTGAAGTTTACAATCTTTGTGTTTTCATAGTTTAGTGCTATACCCCTGACTTTTGTGACGTACCTGTATTCATTCATCTCGGGGACAAAAACATTGTAAGAATAATTTTTTGGCCACCGGAAACAATTTCTGTAATGTAGGCGCTCTAAGAGTAGGCGGTCAGCTCGTTTGTCATGTCACCCAACTTGTCGCCGGTCGGTATCGTGTACGTGTCTGTCGGTCTTATCACACTTATAATAGAGTCTGTGTCACAGTAAAGACAAGAAGCGCCCAAGTTCCTAAGATATGAATACAATTTCATACGGGCACCGGTGGTCACATAGGTGGCTATAGGCACGTTGACCGTATCCTAGGGGGAGGACGGACTCGTCACGGTATGTCCACGAGACGTAAGCAACCTCGTCATTGGGGAAAATAATGTTGCGAACCTCTGTCCCCGGGCTGGTGAGTAGGGAGAAAAAGTCTTTTGGGTTGTTCACAATGCTGGTCTGCGTTTTGTTCTCGTTCAATGCAAATCGTCTCCAGAAAGAGTTTAAACACAATTTGGCGAGTGCGCGCTTTCCTGGATTTTTAACAATTTCGTTTTTATCCAGAACTATTCCCTCTGTTTTGAAATACTCGCTAACGTAGTTGTCTTTGTCTGCGACTATTTTCACCCATCCAGGGTATCCAGACGTCTCCTGTTTGATCTTGAGGAACTTGTTAATATACTCTACAAACATTCCCCCTTCTCTGGTCTGGGGATCGAACTGGGTAATTTTATATTCCCAAAATTCGTGTACTCTAACCATTGTGTAGCCCATTTCTAGCGCTAGACGAACCTCGTCCACTATCCAAGTGCCTGTAATAGTCCTGTCAGAGTCGGTGTGTAAACAATCACCTTGGTTCATCTCGTTTGCGCAAGAGGAGCATAAACAAAACATTAATTTTGATTGTGTCTTGTAGGGTAGTACGGGGTGATACAAATTTCTAGGAGGCAAAACAGTGCATTTAATTACGCCCTCTCGGTCTACCACGTCGACGGGGCAATCGTCGGCGACAAAAATATTTATAGGGTGACCTACAGGAAATTTAAAATATTTGCATACCCAGGGATATAAACTGCAGACATCAAGATAGCCTATTTTTTCCTCAGGGTTTGTCTTGTAGTGTAATGTCATTGACTCACAACGTCCACCGTACAGTGCGTCACGTGGATTGAGTGGGGCAGTTTGAATCATAGGGTGATTGCTTAGCTCTAAATCTAGTTGTGTGTCTTCAGTCAGTATTTTGTCAAAGTCACACTCTTTCATAGTTGTAACAGTGTACCCTGCGGCTCTAAATGCTCGATCTCTCAACAGAGTGCACTCGTATCGCTCGGTGAGAGTCTCTTTCGTCCCTGTTATAGTTGCGTCACGGTTTGAAAGACATGTACACCCGTGGAAGAAGCATCCGTCAAACTCAAAAATCTCTCTCGTCGCGTCACAGTAGCCGTCCACTTTCCTACCCAAAATCTCTATCTCATGCCCGTTGAAGGCGTGCCGAATATCGGGTCGGGTTTTCTCCAGATAGACTAACCATTTTATGGCTTTCACAGACTGTCTATCACCGCACCTGTAACCCCCCTTGGGCAGGATGGCTATCGTATCGGGGCTAAGAACAGTTTTCTAAATAATCTATTGCACGCCGACGAGATTGTGATAGATTCTCTAAAAACGTCTGTCGCACCTATATTTAGAAATAAATGACGAAATGTACGACAACCCTTGCGTAATACATTTACGGCATCCACACAATAGGCCTCCAGCTCTGCCCTATTATTAAATATATACCCCTGCCGCAATTTGTCAGCGTGCCATATCATAAAGTCATTTCGCTCATTCGGTTTCATATAATCCGCACCGAACATTTAGGGACCGGGCATCTCACCTATATAGTTTAAATTCTTTTCTGTATTAAACAGATAGGGGTAGTGTCCTTTTTAACAGTCTAGTCCAAACGCTTTCGGGATCTGTCTCAGTGGCATGGGGAGGAAATATAGGCTGTCTTTAAATTGTATGTGGTCCATTGTCATGCAGAGTATTTTAGTTCCGTCCGCGATAATTTTAGGGGTGCAGTTTAGTGATAGAAATCTATTCAGGATAAATATAGTATTGAACCCCTTCCTATTATGCGCAACGCAAACAATTTTATTTGCAAACGGCCTCGGTTGTCTCAGGTATTCGATGAAGCCGTCTACCGGATTATCCCAAAAGGAATGAGATCGTTTCCCGCATTGGTCACAATCCTCGTCCATATTATCGTTAAATTCACATTTTACACAATAGTGTTGTACGTGAAGATAATTCGGTTCGTGCAAAAAACAATCGTCGGTTATAGCTCTATCTTGCGTAGTCTCGAAATCATAAAATACCATTAGTTAATTATCATCGAGCTGCTTCCGACTCAACACCTGCATATAACAACGATGCGGGTTTTCTTTATTCTGTTTGCACGTTGCGCAGTATGATTTAAAACATTCGTGATTTCTTCCCTTTGTTTTATCACAGGTAATACACACCTGTCTTAAATCACAAACTGTTTTTTTACCGCGAATTTTATTCAATTTATGGCTAGTGAAACAAGCGGCAGACCTAAAGAACCTGTTACAATAACTGCAATACACTTGTTTTTCGCTTGCATACAATCACGGAGGTATGGACATACATTTGGGGCAAGTGTTCTTACATGAATGTCTTGCACCTCTTTCAAAACCGGTATTACATCCGTCGCAGAAATACTGAACGGAAAATGCCGCCGCCATGTTGATTATTACGTTAAAGTGATGTGTAACGTTATCGTATAGTAGGTTAATGTACCTACTAGAAGACGAGCCCCCCTCATACCACAATCCGTTGAGCGTCGAGAGGGTATTATACACGCGCAATTTATATTCGTCCCCAAAGTAGCGCAGAAATTTATCGAGATGTTCGCGCCCCCCTCCCCCCGATAAATCTACGCGAGTTTTTGCAAGAAGCTCATCTACAGCATTGTTAATTTTCCGCCCCTTAGTATACGATTTATAATTAATATAATTAGTGATTTTTGCTATCGCTATTATTATGGCGTGAGCCAAACAATTGGTCAATGATTTAACAACGACAATGCTCGTTTTATGGTGACTCAGATAATCGTTTGGAAGGCACCTTCGTTTTAGTGCTCTACCGTTTCCCCTCATAATTTTGATATGATTCGCTTTAATCCTCAACACATCGGCTATACCGAATCTGGCATTACTCTGAATAACTTTTGTTAATGTATTCATAATAGTGTTCACATCAATTTGATCACATCTACGGTAAGAAACGCCGACCGGTTTGTCGAGGTTATTCTCCGTGTTCGTGATCGTGAGTCCAATTAAATCGTATGGCGACGTACCTCTGAGCAAGTATGCTAATAGACTAGAGAAACACGTCATTAGATAATGCATTGGACTCACGTTCGAAATCAATGGATTGAACCGAACTAAAACATTCCTGCCTAAGGTGTTGAACCGAGTATAAGTTCGTTCTGTCTCCGTTATTATTGTAAATGAGTCATTAGTGTTTGTAACCCCTCCCGCATAATCAAAAATGTGTTGCCGTTGTCTGTTAATGTTCGAGGTAGAGGGTGTGGCATTGTTACTAGATTCGTCGGGTATAAATGTTTTTTCGTAAGACACTATAAAAAAAGGAAATAAATTTAAATAATTAATTGTTAGTTTAAATAATAAATTTGAGAAACAACAACAAAAATTAATTGTTAGAAAAGAGAAACACATAAAAATATTTAAAATATTAGTTTAACTATTAAATTAATTGTTAGAATAAAATAAAAACAATTAAATTTTGAAAAAGAGAAACAACCGTAAAAAAATTAATTGTTAGAATAAATTTAGAAAAGAGAAACACATAAAAATATAAAATATTAGTTTAACTATTAAATTTTAGTTTTAATTATAAATTGAGAAACAACCGTAAAAAAATTAATTGTTAGTTTAAATATTTAAAATAAAAACAATTAAATTTAGAAAAGATATTTAAAATAAAATATTAGTTTAACTAATAAATTGACACTAGAGAATAGATGGTAAAATTTATCTTACTTTTAGCAGAAAACACGAGCGCTAGGTAGTTGATGATGATTCACGTGACTTCTTTTCACTCGACAAGATGGCGATGAAATGATAACTTTCTATAGTTAAATTCTCTTTTTATAGATCGCAACTCCGTCAGATGTGTGTGTGTGTGTGTGTCCTTTCTACACACCTGTGTAACTAACCTGTGTGCTGATTTCGCTCCTTTAAATGTAGTTAACCTTTCAGAAGCGACCTGAATATATAATTAGAAAGTAAAACCGTTTTCCTTGATCTTTTGCGAGTCGATGCCTGCACCTGCTAGCGAGATTTAAGTTGAATAGTAGATGATGTTCACCTTGAGAGTTAGAATTATCACGATAAATAGCGTGTGTATTTAAGTCGTTAGAATTCATAAAATGGAATCAGTCGAAGACACGAGTTTAAACGTCCCCCTTCAGTCATTTAAACGTCGACATATTGAGCGTCAATCTAGACATATTTTCAAAAGTAGATCTTATTTTGACAGAGTGAACAAGAGAGGAGCGCGTGGTGCTTGTAAATGTGGTGAAGAACATTTTATATCGCTTTTAGGTGATATATCAATTTTGGAAGAGTACTCTGACGGAGATAGATGCGTTGAGCTGGGAACAACTGATTGTTTTAATAATTACACGTGTGTGTTAGAGATTCTAAAAGAGTCCTGCATCGAACGAACTATACACTATTGTAGTTCTGAATGCTTTTCTCACTTTAAAAAGTCATACGCGTGTGGGTCAAAACGTTATTGTAAAGTTGTAAGTGACTGGTATCGCATACACTTAGGCTGCCTGCACAATTGGCAAGGCAGTGCGTTAGATTTCGACGTCACTTCTGAGACACATACCACCAACCTACAAGCTAGCAGGGCTGATCCAAGTGCACCCACAGCGGAGTAAATCAGGTAATTTATAATTTCTTTATTTATTTAAAAAAAAATTATTTGCCCTCTTATTTTTGCTATAATATATTTGTTTGATTTTTTTTTCAAGATATGGACAATTTCATAAACGACTTCAACTCAACCAAGAGCGATGACATTCAATATATCTCTCTAAGAAGTTTAAAGGAGAATACAGTACTGGATATTATATCTTTTAATGAAAAAGACACTAAAAATGGCCGAGGTGATTATGTGAAGGCCTATTTACAAGACAATATCGTAGGTTTTTTTCCACCAAAGAAATATTCAGGTATTTGTTCAAAACAGCATATTGACCTTGTAAATAATTCGAAGTCTGTATTAATCTATGATGGCATAGGGGTGATAATTCTATCAAGCTTAGAATAGAACAAACTGGTTTATAGTTTTTTTTCAATCTTTGGTAATACTGGTTTAAAAATTAAATAAACTAATATCTGTTCATATTTGGTGTATTCATATAACAATTATATGTTTAATCTGTAGATGTGTTTATGTAAAAGTCTATTTAAAAAGATAATATCGTAGGCTTTGGAGTATTTCATATTGTCCTTATAAATCAAAATAACAACTAAAACACTATTTATAATTTTACTTTGTAACTAATATCTGTTCATAATGGTTTTATGTATTCGTATAACAATTATATGTGAAATCTGTGTATTTTTTTATTATAATTAAATGTGAAAAAACTTGTATTTTATTTTTTCATTTTCTAGTAATATTTCCCTCCCATTTAAATTATATATTAGTAATATAACTTTGTTAGTGTATAATTAGGTATAACGTCATTATTAATTTTAATCATGTATGTTGTTTAATAAATTCGTCCTCTGTTAAGTTATTAATTTTTAAATTTTTCACAGCTGGTACACATGTTAAAATCTAGTCTATTTATTTATTTCAATTATTTTAATTTGATATATAAATAACTAGACATTTAAACTGATTACAATTCATATACACTTAAAACTTGCCGGCGACAGGAATGATCTTGTCGTTGACATTTAAAAACTAACCTCTTCCTTTTTTAAAAACTGGTATTATTTTAACCAGATGGATTTCACACTGAATACAAACTCAGTTGAGAGTAAAATTTTCCAAACGTTTAAATGTTATATTTTAGTCATAAAACATAATGAGTAGAGAGTATTGTTACTTACGTCATATACATGAAAACAACACTTGATATTATTATTCATTCAAATCTGATGTGACGTACAGATGCGGAACGCGTCACCATAAAACATGTTCAAATATATCAATTATTTGATATATAAATAACTAAAAAATTTAAAACAAATTACAATTTATTTACACTTTTAAAAAAACTTGTCTACGTTAAAAATGGCGCTGACCAACTAACAGGAACGTCACACTAGATGACGTCACACTATATCTCTAGCATAGCTTCCTCGACGTCAGTCATATTATAAGTGACGTAAAAAAATCCACACCTACATTCATGGGGCGTCCAGAACCACTGGCTGACGTCAGGCTGACCACACTTATATTATTTGAAACGTCATAGTCACAGGCTGACGTCACACGGCTGACCAACAGTCAATACAACAATCAGGATGACGTCACAATACTATATCTCTAGCATACCTACCGACACGTCCAGAACAACAGGCTGACGTCACATGGCAGGGCTGACCTTACTCAATAAAACGTCACATGGCAAGGCTGACCACACTCAATAAAACGTCGTCATGAATAATTAGCGATATTTTGAATAATTAGCGACGGATTCAAGTCTGGCTATTACTACTATCGAGCTCGGTACTATCTAATTACATCACACCACCACTTATGGAACACGAATTCTCTCTCGTGTGTGTGTATCGATTAGAGTGAGTAGCGTGTTCGAGGGTGAAAGGGGAACTCTAGAGAATCGTGCAAAATTCCTATTTAGAGAGAGTAAAAAAAACAAACAACAGCAAAACTATTTTCAGTGCGGTCCGCGTGGTGTATGTGAATACAGCCCATCCAGATAAACCTGTTTGGACACGTCATGTATATAGACCGTTAAATCTGTTTAAAACAAGGCTAATGAACTAACGTCCATTAGTACTGGCTGGATTGTGTTTTAGTTATTGAAGTAATACTTCTTTGAAGTTATACTTCTTTAAGCGCTTTATGAAAAAATGATGAGAGTGAAATTTTAAGATGCACGCGCATCACTGTAACATAAAAGTAACAGGTTGAAGCTCAACCGCTCATTAAGTTCGAAAAGAAAAAGCTACCACAAAATAGAAATAGAACCTCTGTTAGTCGCGCATGTTGGTACGCTCGTCGCCTCTGATCACTGTTTTCATATATATATAATATTTATCCACATGTTTCTAGTTTCTACATTCACAACACGTGTTTTAGTTTTATACAAGTGCAAATTATGTATGTGCTAATAAATTATATTCAGTAGTGATTTAAATTGAATATTTTGATTATTATTATTTACTATTGTAAATATTAGTGAAAAATATTGTGCTTATAGACTTTTTAAAGTGCTCCAATATAATTGAGGTTAACTATCCGTATGTATTATTTATTGATATAAATTAAAATATTATTATTTAACATAATTAATACTAAATATTATCATTTTTTTGTAATTAATTATTTGCATGCAATTAAAAACTATTTTTTAATGATGCCAAAGAAGTATAACTTCTCACGCACGTACATATGTACACACACCCATTTTTTTTTAAGCACCGCGTCCTATTAACCTTTAGACTATACGCTTGTGGTTTTAAATATGAGGAGTGTTATATTTTAAAGGCAGTGTACCAGAACTTACGTGTAGAGAGAGTGGAAAATATATATTTTTAAACCACCCTCAGTACACCCGACCGAGATTCGAACCTTGATCTCCCGGTCATCGACAATCTAGTCTACTGCTAGAGTGACACGATAGACCATCCGGGCCACCGAAGAAAGTGTTTGTTCTACAAGTGGCTGGCGTAGTTAAACTTTACATGAGGGTTTCCGACGGCACAAGGTCACGTGACCTGCTCGACGCTGGCAACTATCGGTCAACTATCCCCGTGTAAACGCCGCTAAATAACGCTAGTGCTATTCGATATCAGGTAAGGGTGTACCGTAGTTTAAAAAAAGATATGTCGGCCAACGGACGACATTCATCATACAACAGCCAATCAGCAAATACTTCACTCGCCTATAGTTTAACTAGTCTCGTGTAACGAGATTACTAGCAGCAAGTTTAACTAGTCTCGTGTAACGGGGCTACTAGCAGCTAGTTTAACTAGTCTCGTGTAACGGGGTTAGTAGCCTCTCGCTAGTTTAACTAGCCTCGTGTAACGGGATTACTAGCAGCTAGTTTAACTAGCCTCGTGTAACGGGGTTACTAGCAGCTAGTTTAACTAGTCTCGTGTAACGAGATTACTAGCAGCAAGTTTAACTAGTCTCGTGTAACGGGGCTACTAGCAGCAAGTTTAACTAGTCTCGTGTAACGGGGTTAGTAGCCTCTCGTTAGTTTAACTAGCCTCGTGTAACGGGATTACTAGCAGCTAGTTTAACTAGCCTCGTGTAACGGGGTTACTAGCAGCTAGTTTAACTAGTCTCGTGTAACGAGATTACTAGCAGCAAGTTTAACTAGTCTCGTGTAACGGGGCTACTAGCAGCTAGTTTAACTAGTCTCGTGTAACGGGGCTACTAGCAGCTAGTTTAACTAGTCTCGTGTAACGGGGCTACTAGCAGCAAGTTTAACTAGTCTCGTGTAACGGGGTTAGTAGCCTCTCGTTAGTTTAACTAGCCTCGTGTAACGGGATTACTAGCAGCTAGTTTAACTAGCCTCGTGTAACGGGGTTACTAGTAGCTAGTTTAACTAGTCTCGTGTAACGAGTTTACTAGCAGCAAGTTTAACTAGTCTCGTGTAACGGGGCTACTAGCAGCTAGTTTAACTAGTCTCGTGTAATGGGGCTACTAGCAGCTAGTTTAACTAGTCTCGTGTAACGGGGCTACTAGCAGCAAGTTTAACTAGTCTCGTGTAACGGGGTTAGTAGCTCTCGTTAGTTTAACTAGCCTCGTGTAACGGGATTACTAGCAGCTAGTTTAACTAGCCTCGTGTAACGGGGTTACTAGCAGCTAGTTTAACTAGTCTTGTGTAACGAGATTACTAGCAGCAAGTTTAACTAGTCTCGTGTAACGGGGCTACTAGCAGCTAGTTTAACTAGTCTCGTGTAACGGCGCTACTAGCAGCAAGATTAACTAGTCTCGTGTAATGGGGTTAGTAGCCTCTCGCTAGTTTAACTAGCCTCGTGTAACGGGGCTACTAGCAGCAAGTTTAACTAGCCTCGTGTAACGGGATTACTAGCAGCTAGTTTAACTAGCCTCGTGTAACGGGGTTACTAGCCTCTCGCTAGTTTAACTAGCCTCGGTTAACACAGGCTTTAAAGGAAATAAACAACAAGGTTACGACCAAACCTAGCTCCCTTTGAGATCTGCAATCTCTACTAAATGTCCGACTCGTATAATATTGTTTGATGGTGAAATATGGGTTGGGGTTTGAATCCTGGATGTTATTAATGAATTGTTTCACCATTTCTCACTTTCCAATAAATCCCACATGTCACTCGGGTTCGATTCTCGCTCGGGTGCACTGAGAGTGGTTTTACTAAAAAGATTTCTCATCCTCTCTACACGCAAATGTAGGTTAATTTACTATATAATTCCACCCCACTCATGCCTACATTATTAATAAATATCTACCCACTTCGGTGGCTGCGTGGTCTAACGCGCTACTATTGCAGTAGACTAGACTACAGATTACGGGGAGATCAAGGTTTGAATCTCAGTTGGGTGTACTGAGGGAAGTTTTTCCAAACATTGTTTTAAACTCTCCCTCTAAGCAACTGTGGGTACACTTTATTTAAATGTAATCTTCTTCGTCCCTAAAATCTATTGGTGTAATATGTACATAAGCGTAAACCCGAATGGACAGTAAATCGCGGTGGAAAATAAAAGACAATCCCCTCCCCAAATCCCTTTCATTCAACCCCATTTGTTTCGTGGCTTGGGAACCTGGTCACGTGATGATAGCCGAGATTTGTTGGCTCTGCTTGTTTCGTGAGACCTGTTAGCGGTTCGTAACTGATAAGTGGTTAAAAAGGTTTCCCAGAGTTCTGAAGAACTTCGGAAAGGGATAAAATAATTTACTCTTTCTATGACATGAGAAGAAGAACGGTACAAGTCTATTGTCAGAGGGCTAAATAGTTTTAAAAAGCAACATTTATTTTCTATCGCGTCCTGTTTGATTTATGCACATTATATTATTATTATTATTATTATTAGCACCGCGTCTTACTACCCGTTCGGGTTATACGCACTTACGCTAATGTGTAATGGTAGGATGATTGTGAGATGAAATGAAGGACCTACAGTTTAATGTGGAATCCGAACCACGGTGGAGGCCTGGCATTCCACACATTTACAAGTTGGGATTAATACACGTCTTGTCAGAGGTGAAGGAAGGGTTTGGCCATCAGATAAATCTTTGCCAAGACCGAGGATTGAACCCCGGACCGCCAGCACAGAAGTCAGACATCTTATAATAATAATTTATAAGCTATTTTTAATTGCGCTTAAAACGAGTATAAAACTTTGAGACCCAAATATTTAAATTAGAGCTTGAATTAATCTTCCAAAGTTATTCTATTCATACTGGCGATCACGCGGTATAATACGTCAGTCTAGCAATATACCGGATTGTTGTTTGAGGTTTTAGGATCTTTGCTGAGTGAACTAGGAAGGGTTTTCCACATTACATTTACTACTCCATGATAATGCGGGTGCAATCTTTCTAAAATACTTCTAACGTCCCTTCAATTAAATCGTCAATTACTTTGGTGTTAAACATTATAATTAGAAAACACTTAGTTAGTTCGGTTAATTCTAATTCATGCTAGTTGAAGTTAAGTAATTTATACTTACTAGGTAGTTCATTGCCTCACTTAGAAAAGTAGGCCACCCATACTTATCTAGAACTAGTTCTATACAGTCCCCTCATAATACCCTATCTCTCTCAGGTCCATTATAAATAATATCCTCCATCTATATCTACATCTATCTATATCTTTCCACTGTTCTCTTGTCAATGGGTTTACCATTTAATACCCTGATCCCGGTTCTAGATTCTCCCATTCACGCTGCATATCCCGTCCACCGTAATCTAAGAGATTTGAGTATCCAAACAATGTCTTGTGATAAGTACAGGGTATGTAACTAGTCACTATGTAGCCTCTTTCATTCACCAGTAGCGTTTTTTTATACCAAATATAACAATTCTCATCAACATGGTCAAATTAAATAAGTTAACTTTAGTTTATTAAGTCAGTTTGACATTTTATTATGTTTATTTTAGATTATTTAAGTTCAGTCTAGCTAATTTTATTTTTGGGACCGCATCTAACTACCCGTTCTGTTTGTTTGCGGTTGAACTAATTAGGTTAAAATGTTAAGGATGAAGAATATAATAATTTAAAGGAAACTACCCTCGCTAACCTGACTGGGATTAAAACCCCGATCAAAGCTTCCTATGTATTCAAGTCTATTACGAGAGTGACACCTTAAACTAATCGAAAAGGTTGTAGCCACTTATTGAAGTCGACTTGTGTCGTGGATAAGTTTTATTAAGTTAGTTTGGATAAGTGTTTATTACGTGTGGTTAAATTAGGTTAAGAATATGATTTATACTTCACTTAGTGTTTGTTTAGCTTAAATATGATTGATATTCAAACAAAATTAGTTTACCAATATTAGATAACAAAATTAGGTTTTAGATTCGATTTTACCTAACACAGAACCAATATATATTTTTAATAATGATTTTTGAAGTGATCTTGACTAGTTCAAAATAATATATAATGGAATTTATCCAAACATTTTGGTTTACCTAAGCCCTTAAGAATGTATTGCTTTATAAAAAAATATTAAATGGCACTTCTAGTAAAAACACGCCAAAATTTTTAATTGATAGCTTGTGGCTCTCTGTTGTTTTTGAAGCAAAATATAGTAAAATTTATTTCTTTCATAATTGACAACCATAGAACCGTTAATATGAACCATGGAAAATAAATAATTGTATATTATACATTTAACTTTATTGATAAATAAATGAACGTGAACACACATTTCAAAATCTAAAATAAAGATTAATTACATACTTTCAAAATATATTTTTACTCTTTGAATTAAATACTTTGTTAAAAATAAACGTACTCACGGGTTTGATATCTAGATGAGCCATCTTCACAAATAATAAAAGTTTTTAACTAGGTATTAATAGGTTTCGCGTAACACGAAATTACTTAAGTCAGAACAGAAATTTTCTGTAGTAAACGGAGGAGGAATCTTCCACTATCAGCACACTTATTTTAAATTTAAGAATATGATGTAGGCCTAATATAAATGTATGATATATATATAATTAAAACGAACTTCAAAGTAAATTACGAAAACTTTAGTAACAAATAGTAACTTTTTTAATTTGAATACACAAGCATATGTGTATAATACTAAACCAAATGTATGTTATCATAAACATTTTGATTTATAACTTTGATGATTATTATAATATATAGCCCCGATTCTACTGGCTATTGAAAATGTACATTAAATCTTTTTTAACGAAAATATGTTGGATTTATATTTTTGATAACGTTTGAAATTCCATTTATAAGAGACTATATATTTATGGTATATTTTCTAATATTCATTATTGTTTAGTAACATCTATAATTTAAATTGCATTATTTAGTAATTATATTTATCATTTACCATTTATTTGGCTGTATTTACACAATCTCCATTTAAATTAACACGTGTTTAAATATGTAATTTTACCAAAACATTTGACGAGACTAGCACATAAATAATCTAAATAATCTCAACTCTTAACAGAGTACTTTGATCAACAATTGTGTATTTACAAGGCTAAAAAACTGTTAATTGTAACTACAAATTATTTAATCCGTAGCTTGAAATTCATTTCAAACTAATCACAATTAATATCCTTCATTAATTTTAAGTTTCATGTGGGAAAACAATTGTTATGGTTGGATTTTAAACTTAATCAATATTATAAAACATTGTACGTCTTACGATAAAGGTTTCACAAACAGTTTGCATCTATTTATGCATTTAAAAACAATTGAGCACTATTTTTAATGTATAGTTGAAGTGTGCAATCACATGGCGGAAGTACGTCACAGCGCGTCGCGTTAGTCAACTGTCCGTGAGAAGGGCGGGACAGCAAGTGGTGTCAGAATTGGGATCGGTCTTGCGCTGAAACGACATACTACCCCCACCCCCTCCCCCCTTGTCCTCCCCGCACACACGAGGGATAACGCTCGCAAACTTGTTTTCAGTGGAAGTTTTAAGAGGACTAGATAGTAAAGTGGGACTCACATATAAGTTTAGATAGCTTAACAAACTTAGATCTTATTACGTGATCTAAAAACCAATGTCGCAGAAAACATGTGACATAATTAACTTTAATTTAGCGCCACGTCTTACTACCCATTCAGGCTATATGCTTATATACTAATAAGCCTAAAATAATTTGAACTCTAGTTATTCTAATAAAGAGTCCTCATATAATTTGTGAAATACGCCAACATTTTTGAGTATGTCTCAAAATAACACCACTATCTTGTAGAATTACATTCAGGCTAAACGTTAAGCTCGTATTTTCTGTCTACCCACAGTGATTAGAATCCTACACAAGTGTACATAAGGTGTTTTTCGTTAATGATCTATCACGCTCTCACAACGCAAACGCGGCTATATTTGCTTCAAAGTCTACTTTCATTATCCCTACCCGTTTATGTTGGTAATTAGATAACCCGGTCGTAAATGATACGTGGTGAAAAACAAAATCAAGCTAATATTTTGAAACTTTATATATTACAATTTGTGCTTAGACAAAAAAATAGTTACCAAATTTGAATATTCACGCACATGCCCTGTTGGTTTGTAATTTTAATGTGAATACTAACCTAAATTCCTGATGTGTTTTTCAAATGATCGCTATGTTGATAATCACTTTCAGTGGCTCCATGGTTCAAGACGTCACTCCCGCAATAGACTAGACTTCCGATGATGGAGAGACCAGAGTTTGATACCAGTCGGATGTATTGAAGGTGGTTTTTCTCTAAATTATTTCGCAATATCTCCACGCAAATGTTGGTAAACATTCTCTAAATTCAAACTTCTTGATCCCTAATCAATTATCGTAAATATTATACAGGCGTAGAGCCCAAAAGGGTGTGAGACGCGCTGCTAAAAAAAAATATACGTTGCTCTAAACTATTATAGCTATTTATATGTAGCTCTTAACGATAGACAAATACATTATAATAGGTTAACAACTATTAAAATTAATTTATCCGAAAGCAATAGTTGTTTTTAAACTAAAGATAAAACACATTTCAAGGTGATCATAGAATTAATTTGTGTGAAATGATAGCGCCTGAGAGACTTAGCTTATGCTACAAGCTAAATGTTTGTACTCAGATAATTGCCTAACCAATCTTTATCACGGCGTTTTCAATATACATTTTTGTGTGTTACTTATTCATTGATTTAAAATTACGTTTAGTGACAATGTGTACAAAGTTTAATGTTATATATAAACTAATGAAATATAATGTCGGAGATTAATTTCAAAGAAACACATTAGTATACATTTTTATTTAATTTAAGTAAACGTTTAAAAATCAAACAATACTTTCTTAGAACTTGTATATGTGAGTATTAAAAAAAGTAATCAAAATATGAAACTTTAGTTCACTCACCTACAAAATATTAAAGAAGATGGAATGTGTATGATAAAACCACACGTATACTAAGGCAGGTGTACAAGTAGGTTAAACCATTCAGAAAACTATTAAGTTTATATGCAGCCATTCAGATTTAAGTATAAAGCAATAAAAGTTTACTTTTACAGATATTTTCTAGGCCCACAAGTTTGTTTTTACTAAAATGTATAATAATGACGGACTTCCCTCTGCTCTAAACCGTGATGGTGATGGAATATGTAACACGCCTCGGTGGCGTAGTTAACTAACGCGCTAGTCTCGTGTTGAGCTAGACCACCGAGGACGGGGAGATCGAGGCTCGAATCTCGGTCGGGTCAACTGAGGGTGGTTTTTCCTAAATGAATTTCCACACTCCCTCCACGCAAATGCGGGTTCATTTCCTATAATTTCAACCTTCCCACTTCCTAATTTATTAGCGTAATTAGTACTTAAGCGTATAGCCCGAATGGGTAGTAAGATGCGGTGCTAAATAAAAAAAATTGAATATGTCAGTTTTACAATTTTACTACGAGTAGGTTGTTTCTGTATTCATGTGTTCATATAGCACCGCGTCTTACTACCTGTTCAGGTTATACGCATAATCTACTAACTACAGCAATGAGTTAAATATGAGCAATTATTAATTTAAAGGAAGTCTATCCACATTTGCGTGGAGGGAAAGTATAATAATATTATTAATAATAATATTTAGCACCGCGTCTTACTACGAGGGAAAGTATAAAATACATTTTAAATAAACCACCTTCAATACACCTGAGCAGGATTAAAACCGTGGTCTCCCTGTTATAGGCAGTCTATTATTACATGAGTGTGGTGCCTTAAACTATACGGCCACCGAAGGGAGGCTGTATATTATGTGTCACTGAACCCCATTACATATTAGGAAATATAAAATGTCGATCAATTGAATTGCTGTGTCATTACAATAAAATTATTTAATAGAGCTTAAAAGGCGTATAACACGAATGGGTAGTAAGACGTGGTGCTTAAAAAAATAGATTTAAACATGCTTACCTAAAAAAAATATTTTCTAATTAAAATAATTTTCTTTTGAAACAACACTTCCTGTCGAATAGATTGGAAAATAGTTGTATACCATATTTGGGTTAAAAAAATTGTTTTTAAAAAATGATTATTTTGTTTAAAAAAGTTATTTTCTAACTAAAGGACTCAGTCAATTGCTACACACATTAAAAAATTCTATGATCTACGTAGTTACATTTAATAATTTTATTTCTTAGATTAACAAGGTAGTTAAACATAGCATACAATTTAAAGAGTCATGTCAGTTTATAGCTAAGAAATTAATTCAACATAGTACTCAATGAATATAGCTTCTGAACTCTCAACATGGATTAGAGTAAATATTCTTTAAAAACATTCTTTAAAGCACTTACACAGAATTGTTACCTTTCGAAAAGTTGAAACAACTAGTAGTATCCTATTAATTACATACTAACAATAATACATTCTATAATATAACTATTAAATTAACTAACCTAATTAAATTCATGTCTCAAAAGACTAGATATCTTAACTAACAAATGGTTTGTCACCTATAATAATAAATTCATACTAATGACTAAACATTAATCATAATAAATTATTAGTTCTTATTAAATCGAGTTGGATAAATTAAGTATTAATATATTAATCCACCCAGATATAAATGGTCAAAAAATAAGATCTACTTATTATTAAAAAAAAGCTATCAAACTATTTCATATTTTATCTCGCAATGCAATTGACAATAAATCAAATAATTACTCTTTAACTAAAAATTATATTAAAACAAATTAAATTACTTTTCCTGCTTTTACTTAATTAATTATTAAATTTTATACAATGTTAATTTTAAACTTTATTTACTTTCCCTTTGGCAAACAGTAAGAATTTAAAAAAGTGCCCCAAACTTTGCTCATTTAAACAAAATTACCAAAGAGAGTTTAATTTCAATATTTCACATGCACTTATAAATACAAGGCATATGCCATAGAAAGAAATGAACCCAAGACAGAACAACTGATACTGAGGACAAACCTTGCTTCAATAAATACACCTTTTAATTACGAGTGGGTGTGCTCCGGAGATCAAACCTTTGACCTCTGTCAGAATGATCTTTTTGCTTCTAAAATAGTTGCCATTCGTTTCGGTGGCCGCATGGTCTAACGCGCGACTCTCTTGTCAAACCAGATCACAGAGGACGGGAAGATTGGGTACACTGAGAGTGGTTATTCCTATATTGGTTTACCACTCTCCCTCCAAGCAAATGCGAGTTCCCTTCCTCTAAATATAGCCTTCACAATCCCTAAAACCATTAGTGCAATTAGTACAAGGCTTATAACCCGTAAGAGGCGGTGTTAAAAAGACAACTTGTTAGTAGGACACGCGTTCCACTGTGTTAAAGAACACCTTCTCGAATTATCAAGACGTATCTCTGGTGAGTTAAGGTAACAGACAGTTATTATAATATAACTAAGCTCTTGTGGTTTGACACCAACTCTAGGAGCGGTCGCACAAACTGGGAACGAGACAGGAGAAAAGGCGAGTCGAGATAAACCAATTAGGGTTGATGGAACACGTCAGAACAAACCTTCATTCCATCAAGGAAATTAGCAGTAACATCTACCAACTCATGGGGGATGTGAATATTCCGAGAAAATCTGAAAGAGAGAGAGAGATTTTATTAGAAGTTTGGTGTGTAAGAAAATAGTAAAAGATTATTTAATTTTGTTAACAGTGTTTAAACACTCGCAGCTATGTATGATTGCTCTGAAGATGGGTTTTTATTTATACATAGCTCATAATTAAAAGTGTCAAATTCATAACGTATAGTGCACAATTCATTTTAAAATAAATACGTTTTACATTGAAGATTAGTGATTAAGGTCGTTCTTAAATAAATTGTTATTTATTCATAGAAATTTATCTAACCTATTTGTTATACTTGATAACGTATTTAAAAATACTTAACTAAAGTGTTCCTTCAGAAAACAAATTTAGCTAAAGCGTATCTTAAAACCCTAAATCTTCATTTGCCTTTTTAATTAAGGGAGTGATACTTCTTCTCGAATTCTTTAAAGCCACCTCTCTACAAACGTAACAAAAAGAGTCGGGGTCATTGGTACATTTTCGTGGTGGCATCTTAAGAAAGTTTTTCACTTTCTTTCGACACTTGGTAGAGAAAGTATTATGATCTTCAAAAAATTTGAACTGTAGATTTTGATAAATGTCGACGTTTCATAACCTCCTGAAACAAAAAAAAAGTTGTTTCTCAAAGCTGTCTGTCTGTACTTCAGGCTAGAGCCAAAACTGTTTAACCGTTTGAGCTTAAACTTGATATCTGGGCCTTTCAAAAGATCCTCTGGGGGATTTTTTAAATTAGATATCTAACCCTAAATTTAAGGATGGTTTACTGAAGGGCAAAAAGAGAGAAAACCAATATTATCGAAATTCGCATTAACGATTTTGATTATATTTTATATGGTGACCTGGTGGTCTAGGGTAAGGTGTCGGACTTCTGTGCTGGGGTCCGTGGTTCAATCCTAGGTCCTGGCACAAATTTATCTGATTACCAAACCCTTCCTTCACCTCTGACAAGACATCTTGTGAATGTGGGTTCGTATCCCACGCTAAACTGTAGGTCCTCCATTTCATCTCACAATCACCCTACCATTACATATTAGCGTATAACCCGAACGGTTAGTAAGACACGATGCTAATAATAATAATAATAATATAATGATTATATTTTATAGCTAGACACCGTTTATTTTCACAAATAAAATGGAAACTCATTTTCTCGTGAAAATGAATTTAGTGGGTACTTTACACGGGAGAATTTTTTTCCATTTTGACAATTTCTCTGCGACTATTTGAGATAGGAAATAACTTATCATTGTAAAGTTGTAGTATTATTAAAGATAAAAAAATATTTGAAATATATTTTTATAAAAACATATAATTTCTGAGATTTAACCATATAAAAAAAAGTTATATACCTGTAGATTCAGATCTTTGATAATGAATTTGATTTTTATGCTCTTTGGTGGACAATTTTTTAAAGTCTTTTCTCGTTATTTGAACAGTGCTCTTGGTTCCTAATGCCATGGAGTAGCCTAAACAGCAGTGTATATGATTTCATTTGTATCTCGGGTGTAATGTTTCCACAACAATGTATATACCTATGATTTCGTTTCACAAATCTTGCGAGTTCTTAGTAAAGGTCTATTTAAGATAAAAGCGAGAGAAAGTGTTTGTGGTGCGCCCTTCCATTTATTCTAACACCTCATCAGACAATACTAAATTATTTAGTGTAGGCATATCACATAACTATAATAGCTGAAAGTTCAGATCCCACTGACTGATAACTGAGAATATAAAACCTGGTGAACGGTCCAACACTTAGTAGTAGATTGGACTGGACTGGACCTGTCTTGACATGTTTCACCCTCTACAGTCCTTATCAAGGTCATCCCTAATATAATACAAATGTGTATTGCACTGCTGACTCATTATTTCACTATGCATCATGCATGTAATGCTTGTACTATAACAACTATACATTTATGTTAACAAAAGTAATTCAACTAGGTGTCTAAACATGATTTATTTCAAAATTTCTTAATGAACTTACTAACAAAATAATTATAAATAAGAAAATGCTAACTTTTACAAAAAATATTAAAATGTTATTTATTTAAGTACTTGAGAACATTATGTAAACTCAAATAATTTAACAATTTTTTGTTCAAAGATATGCTTTATATTTGACGTGTTTTGATTGAAAACAATAAAAACAATAAAAAAAAATTAAAAAAATCTCAAAAATGAGTGATCATTTTTTTTCAAATATCAACTTAAACAGCACATCAAGAGCTTAAAGAAACACCATACAGATGTAGAGAAACTGAAATTTGGTTAAAATATATTGACCAGTGAGGTATATATGACATAAAAGTAAGTATAAATTATATTTCTTTTTTGTTTTATTTCTTTTTTTCCCCCCAGTTGGACTAATTAATTATTATTTTTAGACAGGGTTAATGAAAAATTAAAGTGGGTCCCGAAAAAAATGCGTACCCCCCAATAAAACTCCTCTTATAGGCCCTGAACAGGGAGGTGGACTTTCGACTATCGACTGAAAGCCCTGGGGATAATTTTCCCCATCTGATTCACCGTGACTCTCCTATACTCTCTCTCCCCTAATGAGGGCGAACTCTCTCCAAAACGGATTTCACGTGTCTACCCATTAGAATAAGACATTAGCTACCTCTACGATTAACGGAATAGTTTAAAAAAAAAAGAGGAGTTTAACACTTATTAGAGACTTTTCCAGAAAAGGCACGATTACCAATATATTCCCTTTCTCGAGTTATCAATATAGACGGGGATTAACAGAAACTACTGACAGAGTGGTCAAAGGAATTAATAAAATAATTAACCTCTATGGTGAAATTATTATGGAGTTGTTATAATAGGTTAATTGTTATTGGGAATTATTAGGATATTCGTTGATTTTCTGGGTAAAAGCGGTGGTTCTAATAATCTGACACCGAGCTACAAGTTGATATACACCGTTAATCTATTTATATTATCGGCGACGTCCGTGGAACATTAATAAGGGTTTATTTACAGCAATGTTTGAACATTTGTGTTAACAATATAAAAACACAATATTCTAATTTTATTTTTCAAAAGTTGTCGTGAACAGTTAAATTCCTAATATAATGTGAGAACTAAACAATACCCAAAATTACAAATACTGTGTATAAAACTACCATTGGATACAAGGTGTAGAAGATTTAAAACTAAACCGACTTCGGTGGCTGCATGGTCTAAGGCGTTACACTCTCAATAGTTTAGACTGTCGATGACAAAGAGATTGGGGTTCAAATCAGGGTCGAGTGCACTGATCTCCCACCACGCAAATGTGGGTACACTTCCTCTAAATTCAACATTCATTATACCTAGTCATCAGCATAATTAGTACGTATGAGTATAACTTTAACAGGTAGTAAGGCGCGTCGCTAAAAAAGAAATTAAAATAAAGAAAAATTACAAACAAAAACATATAAAAGTAGAAAAGGTTTTATAGACAATTTTTCATGGACGTAACTTGAAATCGTTCATCACTTTCCAATCAAATCTGTGATACAGTCCGCTAGAGATCGTAAATTTACATGAACACTATTACACGTGGATCATTTCTGATTAAACATTAATGGAGATAAAGGGTTAATAGATGTTCCTAAATCAGAACATTGTTTAAATAAACCCTTCTCTATAGAGAATCAAATCACCAGGGCTCTTTATTTGACCCACATTCTCATATGCAGAGCCTAAGTATCCGAACCTAGCTGAGTTAACTATCAGTAAACTAATGTATTCAACTATTCACGTCTAGTGAGTTAAGGGTTTGCTTGATGAATGACATGAAGTTTACATTGGCCTAAAGGCCATTTTATTATCAGTGATAGTGATCAAAAGGTTAAAAATATTATGTTTATTGATTGCGGAATAGCAAATGATCCCACAATATTTATCGGGAAGCGAATAAAATCTACTTAAGTGAAAAAAATAAAAAAAAATGACAAAAAATGTGTTTCTAAGGTTCGTTATTAGCTGTCTACAAACTTTATTTCAAAGAGTATATGCATTTTTTTAAATCTAAAATTTGTATTGTTAGCTATAATAAAACACTGTGGTTTATTATTTACATTAGCTTCATACAGATATATTCATAGATAGCCATCTCCCCCCCCCCTTTTCACTACACACACACCACACACAACACCACACTCCCCCCAATTCCAATTTCCCTAACTCCTATTTATACATTTCAAATTTTAAGACTTATTTGGAGTTGTACTTAAACCACACCAAAAAGTGTTTATATAACTACCACCCCCTTCCTCATTTCCTGGAGTTCCAATTTTCAGACTTTTATAGTTATTTTGAGTACCACACTAAGATGTAGTTTTTTTCTTATTAGTTTTGTAAGTTTTGAAGTTCCCCCAAACCCCTCTTCCCAACACACAGGCTATATATTATTAGTTGAATACATTTAATATAAATATATTTTGGCTGAGTGGGAAGCCATTTAGTGTAAGCCACCCTCAGTACAACTAACCGGGAACCGAACTCCGTTATCCCCGTCATTGGCAGTTGAGTCTATTGTCAGTCATATCTTAAAAGTATCGGCCACTTAAGAGTACTATCTCTATAAGCTTTATTCTTTTAACTCTGATCTCGGCTACGTGGTAAGATTCGAGTGTGGCGGCTTTATTTTTATCAGCATTTTTTTTTCTCGCAAAAATTGACTTATGTCCACTTAACTGATGTTTAATTGCTTTACTTTCTCTTGCCATAAAGGCAGTATTTGGAGGGAAAGCTTTGTCACTAAGTATGTTGATGTGTAGTGTCGTTCAACGTCACCTTTCTTTTCTAAACCTTCACTTGAACTCAGTAATAAACATATAAGGGCAAATAATTATTATTATTATTATTATTATTATTATTATTAGCTCCGCGTCTTACTACCCGTTCGGGTTACACGCACTAACGCTAATGTGTAATGGTAGGGTGATTGTGAGATGCAATGAAGGACCTACAGTTTAACGTGGAATCCGAACCACGGTGGTGGCCTGGCATTCTCCACATTCACAAGATGTCTTGTCAGAGGTGAAGGAAGGGTTTGGTAATCAGATAAATCTGTGCCGGACCGAGGATTGAACCCCGGCCGCCAGCACAGAAGTCTGACACCTTACCCCTAGACCACCAGGTCACCAAGGGCAAATAGAAGTGATACGTTTTTGTTTGGACTTATTGTAACTTGATTAAAACGTCTACTGATAGAACAATAAACGCAGGAACAAACCCCTTGGAAACGACCAGTTAGTCATTGAAACAAAACGCAAGGTGCCAATGACAAACGTCAAGCTCATTAGTTGATCAGAATTTACGTGAAGTGTTGTCACATGATATCTGACCTCCAATATTGTGATGTAAATTACTTTAGTGAAAGATAATCTCTTCACTGGTGGTTTGGAAATCATTGGTTTAAACCATTCTACCAACGAAATGAATAAACGTTTTTGTTGAAAATACACATTAATCATATCTATACAATACGATAATTTTATTTTGTGGCTAACATCGTGGGGGTAGCGCCAGGTCTAGTGTTGTTCCTCTCTTTAGGGCCGGCTTGAGAGGTGGTCTACACCCTACCCCAGGGCGATCGCATCAGCCCGGTTACTCTATCAAGAGTAGACTGCAGACAAGGAGGATCTGCCCACCTCACATATCTACTCACCTGAACCTGTTACAGGGCACCTCAATGCGGTCAGCTCCCTGGCAACATCCTTACTTGCTCGGCTGTGTGGTGGCCCTGAGAGATGGGGGTTGTTTGGCTGAATCCATCAACAGTCATCTGTGCAAAGGTGGGGGGAAAGGGGTCTGAAACCCATCGAACACTTAAGTGGTTGGTAGTGCGTGCCCAGCTTTGTCCGGGAATACCTAGTCAGTACACCTCCATGAGGTTCCACAGAGAAAATTAGGTTCAATGCCTTTGGAAACCATTGACATACATAAGGCTGAGTTTCTGACCTATTATGATGCTGGTATCGCACTTAAGGAGGAAACAGCTGTGATCCAGTGATGACAGGTTTTAATATTACAGGGTAGGTGTTCAAAAATGCAAGCTGGGTGTGTTTTGAGACGTGGCTCCAGTCAGAGGGTAAAGCTGTGGAGGTTACAACTCAATTTATCACGGGGTACTTACTTGGTTCCTTCGTGGCTGCCAGGAGTTCCGCCTCTCGGGGAATCGAGATACTTGGGTGGGAACGCAGCAAAAACTCTTCGACTCGTATGAGCGGCAACTATAAAGTTCCCTCGAGAGTGGGAAATCCACAATTAATAAGAATGTGTTCGTTAATGTGGCTAACATTCAATTCAATCATCACATAAATGTAGTATTCAATACAATTCCTATTTTGGTAAATTTAGGGCAATTCATATTAGGACATAACAGTTAAACATTTAGAATGAAATCTTCTCAGATAAAAGGTTATGTTAATTTATATTAAACTACACTGAAAGAAATTTACTGATTTTACACACGGAAATACGTACGTATTTCCAGTCCTGACTGCGGAATGGAGAGCTTGATTGTTGACTGGAATTATTCCATGACCGGTAATGTTTTTCAGTACAGTAATGGAATTATGCTATCGCGGCACAGTGGTTACCTCATACAATTTAACTGTAGCAATGGAAATAGCCCATTTATTAATGTTGCAAGCCCATGTGTGTTGAAATAAAGCCAGGACATTACTGTTATTTTCTTCAAATTGCAATGTAAGGATATAATGTTTGTACTGTTATAATAACAGTATATCCTGCTATAGGCCCACCCCAAAAGATTAGTTCAACTTATTTAAATATAACATGGTTCAGTGGTTTTACAAAAATTTAATTGGAACAATCACGATAGTTTGAAATTAAGGTATTTCTTATAGGCTTAATGAACAAATACATCTATAACCTTGTGCATTAAAATTTTGTGCATGGAATGATATAAACTCGCCACAACTCACTTGCACATATTCTCCTAATTCCCATTTTTTCACTGGATCACTCACATAATCTTCCACTAATGATAATCTGGAATTTCATTTCCTCTAAATAATCGTAACTCCTTAAAGTTTATTTTCAATGTTAGTAGGTCTATAATTGAACTTGAAATCCAAAGTAAACCACTCGTTACTTACTCAGAGCACAAGTGCAAGATGGCTGCCCTAGTGGTAGCGGATGAAGCCACCCATGCACAGACGGCGTTATCTCCACCCTGATGGTAAACGATACGTCAATGACCGCGAAGAATGTGAATGTTTCATTCAGAACTGGGACGCACGAAGCGTCAGCTGAAGTCTGTTCACCGCCACTTCATTACAGACAGGCTCTGTAACCGGACTTGAACGAGAGATTTACTGAGCCCCGGATTTTGTTTCATTTTACAGATTCTGTTGAAAACCCATTCTTTGACATCATATGAAACGGAATCGCAACAAAACACTCGTTTGTAAACCGAAACTACTGGCATTAAACCTGGATTCACGACAGAACAAAAGATGAATGTCTGTAATTTTATACTTCCTACATCGATGTTTCTCAGTGCATATCAATTCATCTATGTTATCATTGATGTTATATTTTATTTCAAAGACATTTTATTTTTTTACTAAATGCGAACTCTGTATGTAGATCTGTCGAATATTTAGTAACCGTAGTTGTTAACATATGTTAGTATTTTTAAAATATGGATTACATTATATAATTTTGAAACTCTTAATATTCTGAAATATAACATAGAGCTAATTTTATTTTTTTAAATCAACTTTGTTAAAGTGAAAAAGTTTTATTTGATTATGAGTTCTCTTAACTATAATTTTTCTAACCAAAATCTCAAATACAAATGAAGTAAAACTTACAGTTATACCTACAAGAAAGATATAAAAAGCAGTTTGAGTATGGCCAAGTCCCAATACTTTCAATTGATCATCCTTAACTCTATTACTAGCTGATATGCTCAGTTCATACAAATCATCGTTTAACCACTTGAGGAGAAGTCCCGATTCATCAACTCTTCTGGCGATCTTCTCTATTCTGTCTTGCAAAGGGGAAACGTAAGGAAATTGTATAGCAAGACGAATTGATAATGGACACTCCGCCATTAGATGCAATAGAGGATATCCATCTCTATAGTACCTGTTATCTTGAATATATAACTGAGAAATATATGATCCATCAACATAAGCTATGGTTCTATTAAAAGCAACCATGTCAAGGGCAGTTTTAACACTATTAACAAAAAATCCTCTTTTAATCAATGTTGCCACAACTTTGTCGTTACAGTCCGCATCTCCAAACATAACTTTTAAATCATCACCTGTGCCATCAGATTTAAGTACCGATATATTAAGATTTGTATCAATCAAGTGATCGAGGGTATTTATATCAGGGTAGAAATGAGGTACTGTCAAGTAGCTGATCAAACTTCCTGATAAGCGCCCAGCAGTATTAAGCTCACCCACAAACAAGACATGACAAAGATTTTTTGTCTCGAGGAAACTGATGTAAAATTTGTGGCTCCAGTCACAAAGATTCTAAAAGTTTCCAAAATTGTTAAAATTTCTAAAGACTTGTCTAAATAGTTTCCACAACAATGTAATAAGTGGTAGGTGCCTAAAACAAGTGCCCAGGTATTTTTAGTGAAAGGTAGAACAATGTTCAGGTATTGAGGAACACGTTGGGCTTTTGGAACTGTAAATTGAAGACAATTTTGATAAAAAGATACAGTGGATGTAAATTGATTCTTCGTATGTTTAAAATAGATATTTCCAAACAAATCTGGTATATTTTCTTTAGTATCAATGTTTGTTTCGTTATCTGAATAACCCGCCATATCTTGATGTTTCGGTTTAATGGTAACCATTGTAGCATTCATTCTTCGTATCAATAATTGCTTACCTAAATATTCAAACCTTGCTTGACCTAGCTTCAAAATTGATACCTCTCTGCCCCTCGTTACTTTTATTTTATGTCCATATATATCATTTAGTTGGTTTGAAAATATGTTGTTCTCTATATTTCTCAAAAATGTTTTTGATAGTTCCCTAAATGAACCCTTGTTTATAAACTGATTGTAAAACCACACGTCTGTTGTTTTAATTGAGGAAGGTGATTGATTTGTATTTTTATGGTTTGGTAAATAATCCTTGACGAAATGAATCACTACTAGATTCAAAATGTGATATTCTTTCCAATATCTTTTACATTCCTCTTTAAATAAGTATATTTCATTTTGTTCTTGTAAAGTAGTTATTATTATAAACGGTATCCTTGGGTTGCCGATGAAAGTGTCTCGAAATTGTGCCAGGAATTCCCAAAATATTTGATCAAATTTTTCGACAAACCAAAATAACATCCTTGGTACTCCTATCAAGCCACTGAATAATAAATCTTCTGGAAATGTTTCTTTTAAATTCAAGGTAATGTGTTCTTTCATTTGTAAAGTGAGAGTAGGGAAATATTCCACAAAGTGCACTTGCCTGAACAATTCATTTGAATGACGACGACTGTTTTCTTGTAGAACGATTGTGGCCAGAGGGCGAAACCCACTTTTTCGAATAATGTTCACGATGGAGTGAACAGTTTCTAAGAAATTGTTACTAGAACTAGAATATCCAATTGAAGAGTCAAGTTTGGTTTCAATATTCCTTACCAGGCATATGATAAAAATGGTCGTCAACACCTTCATAATTTGTTTAGCATTTATCACTTATGAAAATTTTGTTTATAGATATTAATTTAAATATTTAACTAATAGAATGTATTGATTTGATTACCAAATAATCTATTTAAAATATTGTTTAAATAAATTATTTACATACAATAGTGTCCCAAAAATGTGTTTAAATAATATGGTTTGATTCAAGAATTTCGTACAAATAAATATAAAATACCCTCAAATGGCCTCAATAAAATCAGCACTGAATAAGCTATGAAGTATAAAACTGTTTTATAGGAAGAGTACCTTAAACTTGATATACAAAATAAATATTGAGAAAGATAATTGTATTGTCACAAAATAGGTCAATTTGTATGATTGACCAAGCTTATTTATAAAATAACATGCAAGTGTTTTAAGTGAGGAAACAATTTATACAACTAAACAATATCATAAATATAAAAAAGCAATGATTATATTACAAATAACTTTTTTTAAATAGGATATATTAAATCTACCACACGTATTTAATAACTAACCAAAATAAGTCAAAATTTGTCAAGTATTTATAATTACTGAAATTTAGAATATAAATATATTTTTGACAGAAAATCTACACTGCACATTAATCAAATTTTATTTTATTTTCGTTAAATTATAATATAACTACAGGTGACCTCTAATCGGTAAAACCAAGAAAACTGGGAGTTACGTTTGAATTTTGTTCATCGGAGAAAAAACCATGGGAAGGTGGTTAAATTTTGGTGCCAGCCGGGAAAATTTAATTCAAGGACCATTCCAAATAGATTTTAGGGACATAAAAATTTCAATTTTTTTTTGAAAATGTCAATTTTAAATTTATTTGAGAGGAGATTAATTTTCAAAATGTTTCTAGAACGAGGACCTCTCAAAAAGTCTCTTGGTTCACTCAATCGAACACCCCTTTGACAATTATTTATTAAAAACCTTTCCTAACATCCTGCCTTCCCAAAAAGGTTATTTTGACACTTGATGTAGCACATTTGTATACATTATACTGTTTAACTTGTTTACTCTCTACTCATGACTGAGATACTCACATGTGGAATAATTACTTTCTGATAACAAACGTTAAAAATGTACGATGATGATGATGATGTGCAATTTAATGGCTGTGTCTTGAAAACAATGTGGGTAGAAACAATTAGATGTCTGGTAGCTTGATAATTAATAATTAATAATTTAACTGAAAAGTAAATATTCACTAGCTAAATAAAAGCAAACTACATACTAAACTTTCACTTTTTCAATTTTTTAAGATGTCACTCAAATGATTTCCAACGGACGTTAGACAAACCTCGGCATATTGTCCATCACTTTCCTCAGTATAGTCAGACAAACCTCAGCACATTGTCCATCACTTTCCTCAGTATAGTCAGACAAACCTCAGCACATTGTCCATCACTTTCCTCAGTATAGTCAGACAAACCTCAGCACATTGTCCATCACTTTCCTCAGTATAGTCAGACAAACCTCAGCACATTGTCCATCACTTTCCTCAGTATAGTCAGACAAACCTCAGCACATTGTCCATCACTTTCCTCAGTATAGTCAGGCAAACCTCAGCACATTGTCCATCACTTTCCTAAGTATAGTCAGGCAAACCTCAGCACATTGTCCATCACTTTCCTCAATATAGTCAGACAAACCTCAGCACATTGTCCATCACTTTACTAAGTATAGTCAGGCAAACCTCAGCACATTGTCCATCACTTTCCTAAGTATAGTCAGACAAACCTCGGCATATTGTCCATCACTTTCCTAAGTATAGTCAGACAAACCTCAGCACATTGTACATCACTTTCCTAAGTATAGTCAGACAAACCTCAGCACATTGTCCATCACTTTCCTAAGCATAGTCAGACAAACCTCAGCACATTGTCCATCACTTTCCTCAGTATAGTCAGACAAACCTCGGCACATTGTACATCACTTTCCTCAATATAGTCAGACAAACCTCAGCACATTGTCCATCACTTTCCTAAGTATAGTCAGACAAACCTCAGCACATTGTCCATCACTTTCCTCAGTATAGTCAGACAAACCTCAGCACATTGTCCATCACTTTCTTCAGTATAGTCAGACAAACCTCAGCACATTGTCCATCACTTTCCTAAGTATAGTCAGGCAAACCTCAGCACATTGTCCATCACTTTCCTAAGTATAGTCAGACAAACCTCAGCACATTGTCCATCACTTTCCTAAGTATAGTCAGGCAAACCTCAGCACATTGTCCATCACTTTCCTCAGTATAGTCAGACAAACCTCAGCACATTGTCCATCACTTTACTAAGTATAGTCAGGCAAACCTCAGCACATTGTCCATCACTTTCCTAAGTATAGTCAGACAAACCTCAGCACATTGTCCATCACTTTCCTCTGTATAGTCAGACAAACCTCAGCACATTGTCCATCACTTTCCTCAATATAGTCAGACAAACCTCAGCACATTGTCCATCACTTTACTAAGTATAGTCAGGCAAACCTCAGCACATTGTCCATCACTTTCCTAAGTATAGTCAGGCAAACCTCAGCACATTGTCCATCACTTTCCTAAGTATAGTCAGGCAAACCTCAGCACATTGTCCATCACTTTCCTAAGTATAGTCAGGCAAACCTCAGCACATTGTCCATCACTTTCCTAAGTATAGTCAGGCAAACCTCAGCACATTGTCCATCACTTTCCTAAGTATAGTCAGACAAACCTCAGCACATTGTACATCACTTTCCTAAGTATAGTCAGGCAAACCTCAGCACATTGTCCATCACTTTCCTAAGTATAGTCAGACAAACCTCAGCACATTGTACATCACTTTCCTAAGTATAGTCAGACAAACCTCAGCACATTGTCCATCACTTTACTAAGTATAGTCAGGCAAACCTCAGCACATTGTCCATCACTTTCCTCAGTATAGTCAGACAAACCTCAACACATTGTCCATCACTTTCCTAAGTATAGTCAGACAAACCTCAGCACATTGTCCATCACTTTCCTCAGTATAGTCAGACAAACCTCAGCACATTGTCCATCACTTTACTAAGTATAGTCAGACAAACCTCAGCACATTGTCCATCACTTTCCTCAGTATAGTCAGGCAAATTTCAGCACATTGTCCATCACTTTCCTCAGTATAGTCAGACACACCTCAGCACATTGTCCATCACTTTCCTCAGTATAGTCAGACAAACCTCAGCACATTGTCCATCACTTTCCTCAATATAGTCAGACAAACCTCAGCACATTGTCCATCACTTTACTAAGTATAGTCAGGCAAACCTCAGCACATTGTCCATCACTTTCCTCAGTATAGTCAGACAAACCTCAACACATTGTCCATCACTTTCCTCAGTATAGTCAGACAAACCTCAGCACAATGTCTATCACTTTCCTCAGTATAGTCAGGCAAACCTCATCATATTTTCCATCACTTTCCTCAGTATAGTCAGACAAACCTCAACACATTGTCCATCACTTTCCTCAGTATAGTCAGACAAACCTCAACACATTGTCCATCACTTTCCTAAGTATAGTCAGGCAAACCTCAGCACATTGTCCATCACTTTCCTCAGTATAGTCAGGCAAACCTCATCATATTTTCCATCACTTTCCTCAGTATAGTCAGACAAACCTCAGCACATTGTCCATCACTTTCCTCAGTATAGTCAGGCAAACCTCATCATATTTTCCATCACTTTCCTCAGTATAGTCAGACAAACCTCAACACATTGTCCATCACTTTCCTCAGTATAGTCAGACAAACCTCAACACATTGTCCATCACTTTCCTAAGTATAGTCAGGCAAACCTCAGCACAATGTCCATCACTTTCCTCAGTATAGTCAGGCAAACTCATCATATTTTCCATCACTTTCCTCAGTATAGTCAGGCAAACCTCAGCACATTGTCCATCACTTTCCTCAGTATAGTCAGACAAACCTCATCATATTTTCCATCACTTTCCTCAGTATAGTCAGGCAAACCTCAGCACATTGTCCATCACTTTCCTCAGTATAGTCAGACAAACCTCAGCACATTGTCCATCACTTTCCTCAGTATAGTCAGACAAACCTCATCATATTTTCCATCACTTTCCTCAGTATAGTCAGGCAAACCTCAGCACATTGTCCATCACTTTCCTCAGTATAGTCAGACACACCTCAGCACATTGTCCATCACTTTCCTCAGTATAGTCAGACAAACCTCAGCACATTGTCAATCACTTTCCTCAGTATAGTCAGACAAACCTCAGCACATTGTCAATCACTTTCCTCAGTATAGTCAGACAAACCTCGGCACATTGTCCATCACTTTCCTAAGTATAGTCAGACAAACCTCAGCACATTGTCCATCACTTTCCTCAGTATTGTCAGACAAACCTCAGCACATTGTCCATCACTTTCCTCAATATAGTCAGACAAACCTCAGCACATTGTCCATCACTTTACTAAGTAAAGTCAGGCAAACCTCAGCACATTGTCCATCACTTTCCTAAGTATAGTCAGGCAAACATCAGCACATTGTCCATCACTTTCCTAAGTATAGTCAGGCAAACCTCAGCACATTGTCCATCACTTTCCTAAGTATAGTCAGGCAAACCTCAGCACATTGTCCATCACTTTCCTAAGTATAGTCAGGCAAACCTCAGCACATTGTCCATCACTTTCCTAAGTATAGTCAGACAAACCTCAGCACATTGTACATCACTTTCCTAAGTATAGTCAGGCAAACCTCAGCACATTGTCCATCACTTTCCTAAGTATAGTCAGACAAACCTCAGCACATTGTACATCACTTTCCTAAGTATAGTCAGACAAACCTCAGCACATTGTCCATCACTTACTAAGTATAGTCAGGCAAACCTCAGCACATTGTCCATCACTTTCCTCAGTATAGTCAGACAAACCTCAACACATTGTCCATCACTTTCCTAAGTATAGTCAGACAAACCTCAGCACATTGTCCATCACTTTCCTCAGTATAGTCAGACAAACCTCAGCACATTGTCCATCACTTTACTAAGTATAGTCAGACAAACCTCAGCACATTGTCCATCACTTTCCTCAGTATAGTCAGGCAAACTTCAGCACAATGTCCATCACTTTCCTCAGTATAGTCAGACACACCTCAGCACATTGTCCATCACTTTCCTCAGTATAGTCAGACAAACCTCAGCACATTGTCCATCACTTTCCTCAATATAGTCAGACAAACCTCAGCACATTGTCATCATTTACTAAGTATAGTCAGGCAAACCTCAGCACATTGTCCATCACTTTCCTCAGTATAGTCAGAAAAACCTCAACACATTGTCCATCACTTTCCTCAGTATAATCAGACAAACCTCAGCACAATGTCTATCACTTTCCTCAGTATAGTCAGGCAAACCTCATCTATATTTTCCATCACTTTCCTCATATAGTCAGACAAACCTCAACACATTGTCCATCACTTTTCTCAGTTAGTCAGACAAACCTCAACACATTGTCCATCACTTTCCTAAGTATAGTCAGGCAAACCTCAGAAACATTGTCCATCACTTTCCTCATATAGTCAGCAAACCTCATCATATTTTCCATCACTTTCCTCAGTATAGTCAGACAAACCTCAGCACATTGTCCATCACTTTCCTCAGTATAGTCAGGCAAACTCATCATATTTTCCATCACTTTCCTCGTATAGTCAGAAAAACCTCAACACATTGTCCATCACTTTCTCAGTATAGTCAGACAAACTCAACACATTGTCCATCACTTTCCTAAGTTAGTCAGGCAAACCTCAGCACAATGTCCATCACTTTCCTCAGTATAGTCAGCAAACCTCATCATATTTTCCATCACTTTCCTCAGTATAGTCAGGCAAACCTCAGCACATTGTCCATCACTTTCCTCAGTATAGTCAGACAAACCTCATATTTTCCATCACTTTCCTCAGAATAGTCAGGCAAACCTCAGCACATTGTCCATCACTTTCCTCAGTATAGTCAGACAAACCTCAGCACATTGTCCATCACTTTCCTCAGTATAGTCAGACAAACCTCATCATATTTTCCATCACTTTCCTCAGTATAGTCAGGCAAACCTCAGCACATTGTCCATCACTTTCCTCAGTATAGTCAGACACACCTCAGCACATTGTCCATCACTTTCCTCAGTATAGTCAGACAAACCTCAGCACATTGTCATCACTTTCCTCAGTATAGTCAGACAAACCTCAGCACATTGTCATCACTTTCCTCAGTATAGTCAGACAAACCTCGGCACATTGTCCATCACTTTCCTAAGTATAGTCAGACAAACCTCAGCACATTGTCCATCACTTTCCTCAGTATTGTCAGACAAACCTCAGCACATTGTCCATCACTTTCCTCAATATAGTCAGACAAACCTCAGCACATTGTCCATCACTTTACTAAGTATAGTCAGGCAAACCTCAGCACATTGTCCATCACTTTCCTAAGTATAGTCAGGCAAACATCAGCACATTGTCCATCACTTTCCTAAGTATAGTCAGGCAAACCTCAGCACATTGTCCATCACTTTCCTAAGTATAGTCAGCAAACCTCAGCACATTGTCCATCACTTTCCTAAGTATAGTCAGGCAAACCTCAGCACATTGTCCATCACTTTCCTAAGTATAGTCAGACAAACCTCAGCACATTGTACATCACTTTCCAAGTATAGTCAGGCAAACCTCAGCACATTGTACATCACTTTCCTAAGTATAGTCAGACAAACCTCAGCACATTGTACATCACTTTCCTAAGTATAGTCAGACAAACCTCAGCACATTGTCCATCACTTTACTAAGTATAGTCAGGCAAACCTCAGCACATTGTCCATCACTTTCCTCAGTATAGTCAGGACAAACCTCAACACATTGTCCATCACTTTCCTAAGTATAGTCAGACAAACCTCAGCACATTGTCCATCACTTTCCTCAGTATAGTCAGACAAACCTCAGCACATTGTCCATCACTTTACTAAGTATAGTCAGACAAACCTCAGCACATTGTCCATCACTTTCCTCAGTATAGTCAGGCAAACTTCAGCACATTGTCCATCACTTTCCTCAGTATAGTCAGACACAACCTCAGCACATTGTCCATCACTTTCCTCAGTATAGTCAGACAAACCTCAGCACATTGTCCATCACTTTCCTCAATATAGTCAGACAAACCTCAGCACATTGTCCATCACTTTACTAAGTATAGTCAGCAAACCTCAGCACATTGTCCATCACTTTCCTCAGTATAGTCAGGCAAACCTCATCATATTTTCCATCACTTTCCTCAGTATAGTCAGACAAACCTCAGCACATTGTCAATCACTTTCCTCAGTATAGTCAGACAAACCTCAGCACATTTTCAATCACTTTCCTCAGTATAGTCAGACAAACCTCGGCACATTGTCCATCACTTTCCTAAGTATAGTCAGCAAACCTCAGCACATTGTCCATCACTTTCCTCAGTATAGTCAGCAAACCTCAGCACATTGTCCATCACTTTTCCTAGCATAGTTCGTAACATTGTTTCTGACTCACCCAGTAAAATATATCTGGGCTTTATTTGTTTAATAAAGACCCATCTTTAAGTAATCTAAATTGTTTCAAGCCTTGATTGTGGTTGTAGTTGGTATTGTTTTTGTAGGTCACCTTTATTCTACTGACATAGTCAATGTAAGCCAAAGGTGGAAATACTTAATAATATTACTACCCGCCTCGGTGGCGTAGTTGACTAACGCGCTTGTCGTGTTTAGCCCGACTGCTTAGGACGGGGAGATCGAGGTTCGAATCTCGGTCGGGTGAACTGGGGGTTTTTTTCCTAAATGGTTTTCCACTCTCCTTCCACGCAAATTCGGGTTCACTTCCTCTAATTCAACCTTCCTAATTCCTAAATCCATTAACGTAATTAGTACTTAAAGCGTATAACCATAACGTGTAGTAAGACGTGGTGCTAAATATTATTAATAATATTACTTATTAAATTATTACAATTTTGGAGACATGTTCAACACACCGTTCACAAAATATTTTCACTCAAAATATTTTTTGGTCAGAATCTTACAACAGGAAGAAAAACCTTTTAAAAAATTTGAACCATTTTTATTTTATCAGAAAAACAGGAACTTTTGATGGAATTTTATTTTAGAATTTGAGTGACCACTCTGTAATAATTTTGATAACATATTAAATCTATAATTATTACGGGTATCTTATATATTATATAAATATTACCGGGTCTCTTCTTTATTATATAACATTTCTACTATAGGTTTAGATAGATTGTATAAATAATATATAGTCAAAATGAGTGTCAAATATTATATTTATCTCTTAATTAAACTATTTGTCTGCAAGACTCATTGCAGACATTAACCAGAAAAAAAGTAGTAGTTTTATTTGGAATAAAATACACGTAAACATCTATGTGACTCTCTAATTATATTAAATTATACCTAAATTATGTCCAGTTATGTTAATCTACAAAATATATTGAAATTTTGATTCAGTGTAGATCATGACTGTTAATTTTATTTATCTCCACTATAATCCTTTACAGTTTTTCTGATCCTAAGCACTTAAAAAGTCGTCATTTTCAACATTTCTATTTTGGCAATAAGTCAGTGTCAACATGTCTTTTCTTCCAGTAGGTCAGTTTCAACTTGTATAGTTTGCCAGTAGATCACTTTCAACGTGTCTAGTATGTCAGTAGGTCACTTTCAACGTGTCAAGTTTGCCAGTAGGTCACTTTCAACGTGTTCAAGTTTGCCAGTAGGTCACTTTCAACGTGTCTAGTTTGCCAGTAGGTCACTTTCAAAGTGTCTAGTTTGCCAGTAGGTCACGTTCAACGTGTCTAGTTTGCCAGTAGGTCACTTTTCAACGTGTCAAGTTTGCCAGTAGGTCACTTTCAACGTGTCTAGTATGTCAGTAAGGGTCACTTTCAACGTGTCAAGTTTGCCAGTAGGTCACGTTCAACGTGTCTAGTTTGTCAGTAGGTCACTTTCAAACCTGTCTAGTTTGTCAGTACAAACACACTCAGCACAATACAAACGCAGAACACACAGTAAGTTAGTACCATTTAGTACGCCGTTATCTCGACATGTAAACAAATGCGTTTTCAGTTGTTAAGCCACGCTGGGATGCCATTTCACAGACAGGTTATAAGCATCTGTTTGAAAAAAAATTATTCTATTGAGGGTTCTTGAAAACGTGGGGAACGTGCCATTTGATAATTTCGCTATTGTGTTAATCTGGCACCGGTGTAAAATTTTGAGTAAATGTTCCCACATTGTTTTTAAGGGGGGAGGGTCGGAAGGAATAATCTAAGCTAAACTATTTAATAATACCAATTTGAAGCACGTAAGGAAAACGTTTTCTCAAATGAAATCCATCCTTCTTTTATTGTTCTTGGTCGTTGAGTCTCAGATGGCATATATATATAATAATATATATATATATATATATATATATATGTGGGATTCAGAGCTTAAATTTAATGACAACTTTTTCCCTTTGTTTAAAAAGTTTGTTAGATAATGTCGCTATGCTCATGACAGATATTCAACAACTGTTGATATCCACGTATAAAGAAAATTAAACTCTTATGTTTGTACTGGAGCAATAAGTTATTTGACCCAACAAAATTTTTTGCCATAAAAACTGCAAAAAAAACTGTCCTTTTTTCGCGTCCCCTACATCCCCACCTTAAGGATAAAATATAATCACCAGACAAATAACATGGAATTGTTACTTTGTTTCTCTCCGACCAAACCAACTAACCGCCGGTTAAATTGGAACTTGGCGGTAACATTTTGTAACTTGCGATCGTTAAAACTCTTTTTTTTCGACGAAGGATCGTATCAAGTTGACCGTGAAATGATCGGCCTAGAGAAAAGAGGGTCATATTAATGGCGGTGACCTCTTTTTCTTCAGGTCGTTCCAAGAGCAATCATTCTACCACATGTTCTGGGCAAAATAAAACTGGGTTAAGTCGGATTCCTTTTGTTGAGAGATTTTTTTAGCACCTGTTCGTGTTGTACACCTGTATTCTAATTACACTCGTATGTTAGGGATTAGGAAGGTTAAGTTTAGAGTAAGTACTCCCAAATTTGCGTAGAGGGAGAATGTAAAAATATTTAGTTAGGGAAAACAACCCTCAGTGTTCCTGAATGAGATTCGAACCTTTATCTACCCGTATTTGGTAGTCTAGTCTAACACGAGTGTGGTGCGTTAGACCATGCGGCCATAGAGGCGGGTAATAAAATATTAATTGAAATTGGTAAAAGAATTTAAAAACCAATAAAATTAAGTAGAATTGTTTATTATATTATTATTATTATTATTATTATTATTATTATTATTATTAGCACCACGTCTTACTACCCGTTCGGGTTATATGCACTTACTCTAATGGAGGACCTACAGTTTAACGTGAGATCCGAACCACGGTGGAGACCTGGCATTCCACACATTCACAAGTTGTGATTAATACACGTCTCGTTAGAGGTGAAGGAAGGGTTTTTCAATCAGATAAATCTGTGCCGGGACCGAGGATTGAACCCCGGACCCTCAGCACAGAACGCCAGGTCACCTTTAATATCGTTTAAACATAAATCATTGAGTTGGTTTTTCACAATTATTTCCATTCTTATCACACTTATTTTAATGCTGCCTCTTAATGCACCTGCATTAGCTTGAAAGAACGCGTCGACTCGTGATCGTTTGATCGTTTTATGTCCAATAATCCAATTGCTGCTATTATAATACGCGGTACACTTTATGTGTAATGGGTTGGAAGTTATTCAGAATTTAATAAAGTACAATACTCAATCAATACTTGGTTTTTACACACACATCCTTTTGTCATACGTTTATAATAATTCTAGCACACTTTCAATAGTAGAGACATTTTGAAATGTTAATTATTTTCTACAAAATTTTGTATAATTTATGAAAAAATGTACCTACCATGTGGAGTATGTGCAAACGATTCATCTCCAGGTTTCTTTAACATGGTTGTATTAAAGTTTTTCATAAGGGATAGGAAATTGATTTAATTTCAATGTCTAAAACACATAAACCACCTCTATGATTTATTAATATATATATTTATATATGTAGTAAAGATGTTTAAATGATTTTTATAATTTATAAATTTTGTGAGTAAATTTATTTTATAAAGTAAGTTGTTATTTTTCCCAAACTCTTTTCTACTCTCTACATGTAAATGCGGGTACATTTCCTAAAATTATAACCTACCTTATCCATTAAACCATTAATTTAATTAGTACATAGGCACATAACACAAACGGGTGCTAAATATTAACAACTGAAAGTTTGTTTAGCATTGTCTTAAAATCCCCAGAATATTATAATTTGTGCAATATAATACAATTCATCCATGGTATAAAGTATACTATTTCTTTTCCCCACTGTATGTACAGTATATTACTACTCGTTAGAAAGGTAGTAACGACGCTGGTGATTAAACACCCTCCCCCACCCTTTACCGACCATAGGCTACATTAGAAATAATGTAATGACACTATTAGTTTGTTTGTTTACGTGTTTGAAAACATAAAATAATATCTACAAGCCTACAGTAATTGTGTTTACACTCGTAACTATATAGGGTGCCATTTTATTTTCAAAAGTCCTACACTTAGCGACGTCAAAGAATAAAATGCCCATGTGACGATCACTGGGTGTTATGGATTCTACAGTAGGTTTACAAGATGCTCGTGTGAACGATCACTGGGTGGTATGGATTCTACAGTAGGTTACAAGATTGCTCGTGTGAACAATCACTGGGTGGTATGGATTCTACAGTAGGTTTACAAGATGCTCGTGTGAACAATCACTGGGTGGTATGGATTCTACAGTAGGTTTACAAGATTGCTCGTGTGAACAATCACTGGGTGGTATGGATTCTACAGTAGGTTTACAAGATTGCTCGTGTGAACAATCACTGGGTGGTATGGATTCTACAGTAGGTTTACAAGATTGCTCGTGTGAACGATCACTGGGTGGTATGGATTCTACAGTAGGTTTACAAGATTGCTCGTGTGAACAATCACTGGGTGGTATGGATTCTACAGTAGGTTTACAAGATTGCTCGTGTGAACAATCACTGGGTGGTATGGATTCTACAGTAGGTTTACAAGATTGCTCGTGTGAACAATCACTGGGTGGTATGGATTCTACAGTAGGTTTACAAGATCGCTCGTGTAAGTAATACACTGTGTTATGTTCTACGTGGTTTAACAAAATATATCTTAAACACATATTGGTGTTTAACTCTAACATATTACTTGCCGGTGACATTCATGTTATGATTCCTACAGTAGAGTTCAAGAATTGCTCGTGTGACGATCACTGGGTGGTATGGATTCTACAGTAGGTTTACAAGATCGCTCGTGTGAACGATCACTGGGTGGTATGGATTCTACAGTAGGTTTACAAGATTGCTCGTGTGAACAATCACTGGGTGGTATGGATTCTACAGTAGGTTTACAAGATCGCTCGTGTGAACGATCACTGGGTGGTATGGATTCTAAAGTAGGTTTACAAGATTGCTCGTGTGAACGATCACTGGGTGGTATGGATTCTACAGTAGGTTTACAAGATTGCTCGTGTGAACAATCACTGGGTGGTATGGATTCTAAGTAGGTTTACAAGATTGCTCGTGTGAACAATCACTGGGTGGTATGGATTCTACGGTAGGTTTACAAGATCGCTCGTGTGAACGATCACTGGGTGGTATGGATATTTACATTAAAAAAAAGTCATCAGTAACCATAACATAATTCCCCCCTAAAAACAAGGGTAAAGCTTCATTTGTCATGCTCATGTCAAACATTTCCATGATAAACATTTTAAGCAAAAACGTTATAGCCATTTGCAACATAATTTGAATTTCCCAAAATCTCTCTCAGTAAACTACTCATAATTTGGGGGCTACGGTACGGTCCCTAAGTACAGCCCTGTAAAATCTAAATGTCATGTTTGAACAAAATCTATCTAACCGTTTAGGATCCAGGGACAGACAGACGAAATGGGGAAATAAATAATTGTAAAATACTTTTTTTGGGGGAGGGGGGGGGGGAGTTCTTGTTCACAAAAAAGTAAAGATTTGTCACAATCTCTAGATGGATATTTTTCACTATCACATGATATGAATAAAGTAAAAATTGTTATTTATTTATTTTTACAACCATTAATTAAATTTTATTGAAATCAAAATTTTAAATTATAACCTTTATATCTTATATATTTTAAATTACAAAGGTTTTAGTTTATAATAAAAAAAATTCAAAGCATATTCATTTATGGTTTCCTGAATCCTTGGTGGGCAATATGGCAATATGGCAAATGGCAATCCCACACGGCGTTGCCCGTGACCCACTGTGGTATAAGCATTATATAAGCCCCCCCCCCCCCCCCCGCATCACCCAAGATGCTCTATTTCATTTTGAAACCTTATCTCTGAAACCTAATTCTAAACCAGATAAAAAGAATTTCTTCAAAAAATTGTTAAATATAGCCTAATTAAAAGAATTCTGACTTTGGTTGCATTCGGTCCCCCCTACCCCTTTTTATTCCACCTATGTTAAGAATTTCAGATCTCTGCGTGTCATAGATTTGGCTGGGCATCGTACACAAACAAACAATCACTTCCTTTTATTATTACAAATTCTTCCATTTCCCTTGATCTAGCCCACCACATTCCCAAGAGTTTCCATTACAGTTTTGTCTCGCAGTAAACTCTACTGCTGATGGCGGGGGTTCAAACCTCGTTTGGGTTTATGAGGGTGGTGTAGCAATTATTGCTCCAAGTCAACAGAATGGGGACTGTCAAGTATAAACATCACTTACCCAATACCACTAATCTTGCCGAGCACCTTGCGCAAACAAACATCCGACTACACAAACCACAAGCGAACAACTGCCAAGACTGAGCCAAGTTCCGCCTCTCGCCACTAGAGCCCGTTACCACCACTACCATGATCAATCCGCCCAACTTCAAGAAACGAGAAGAAGATGGTAACTGCCAGGCTTTGCCAGAATAATATAGAATGTTCTTCTGCCGGCGCGCCCCCTTCCTTTGTGCCTATCCTGTTCGATGAGTGGCCATATAAAAGACCATCCGTCGAGGAAGACGTCACTCTTGGACTTGGCTGCGACCATGTAGGACTAAGCGTCGGCGTAACGGACATATTACGTTAATGTAAGAATAAAATCCAATTTCGGTTTAAATGTAAATTATGGGAACTAGTCAAAATTCTTTTTTAGATCTTTTATCAAATTTAATTATAAATGTATTTGCGTAAATCTTCGTCTTTTGATTTACTTTATAATGAGAGTATTGTAAAGTCAGACATTTTCTGTGTTATGGATATTAGGCATTATGTGCGAAAATTATACTCAACCAATTAACTTTATTTGTTTCTCAGTAGTATTTAGGTTAGATGAGTGTAGTAAATATGAAAATTTGAGAGTGTTGTTAGATCAGAACTTTTCTATATTATCCATAATGATTGAAAGTCTAAAATTTCAAAATTAACTTTATTTCGTCTCTATTGCAAATGTGGCATTTTGGGTTTGGTAAACATTAAGGTGGGAAAGTGTTTGAAATATGGTGCCGAGATTTTCAATATTAGTAGAATGGAGTATTGCACTAGATTATTATATAGATCAACTTAACTTTATATTATTATTTTTTTACTAGTTTCTCGATTGTTATTTTTAGGATAGTTTTGTTAATATCTATTTTGTGCCAAAATAGTAACAAATAAACAAACTTAATGGAGTAATGTTAGGAAATATCCTCGATATTTATAATAGTACTATAATCCTTGTTTAGGACATAGGCGAAGGCTATTGTGAGTTACGCTAGTAGGTTATTAGCGTAAAGTTAAATGGTATTGGCATTAGGTATTTTTGATGGAACTAAAACTTTTAGTAACATGTGGCATTTTCGCAACAACATCAAAAATGTGTTAGTTAGGAGAGATCATTTACTGTATGACGTATGATCATATTAAATTAATATTATGCATCAATATTTGTATTTACGTAATATGTTTAGGGTACATAATAAATAACGTAATGATTAGAAGGAAAAGAGTAAATATTTATGGAACAATGTTTTTATTGGATAATATATATATAACTGAACTATTAAATGCTCTTCAAATAATATGCTTATTATTTAATAAAGTGGCATAAATTAAATCTAAAAGATTCTAAGACTTGAATTTATTCTATTACATAAATACGCCATATTATCCCTATGTCTAGAAAAGGTGCGAGGGATTAGCCTTCAACCTTTTTATATATTAATATGTTAGGCAACCTGTGAAGGTGGACCGTTGTTTCCCGCTACTCACAAGAGTGAGTGGCGTGCGCTGGGGACATGCTAAATGTCCAGCATTTTATAACTCACAACTTTAGGATATTCACTTTGCGCGCTCCTCTATATTCTATTTTATTTTTCTTTAACTGTAGATTTTGTTTATATTTATGTATTGAATCCCTCTAGTTTGGAGCTTAGGGATTACAGTGGTTTTTCCTTGATGGTTTTCAATCCTTACAAGCAAATGCGGGTACACTTAATCTAAACATAATCTTCCTAATCTCTAAGGCCATTAGCGTAATTTAGTACAGAAACGTATAACCCAAACGGGTAGCAAACCGCTAAGTTCTTTAAAGATAATGAGTCATAAATTAAAGGCGCATAGCGTTTACATTTTTGAAATACATTTAATATTAATATCGATTCTTGAGCTACCCTCGACAAAGATCGTTAGTTATTTTGTTGTGTTTGAAATAGTGTACGATCGTTTTCTTTCTCTTCGACCAATAAATAAACCTTTCAATTATTTCCTTGTCACTGATATTTCCCTGCCGGCACAAAGGAAAGAGAAAAAGGAAGAGCGGAAAAAAGAAAGTGTTGAAGATGGAAAATAAATTGAAGGAGGAGAAAATATGAAATCCAAGAGTATATATATTATTATATGTTGGTGGGACTCATCGGTTCTATTTTTGAATATTTATAATATATCTAGAGTATTGAGCTTGCAGGGATTTAGTGACTCAAGTAGTTTTTGTTATCTTATGGTATAAATGACCGAGAGGGGCTCTTGACGTCCAGGTTCTGTCCCCTGTATGTAGACTACTCGCCACTCTGGTGGGAAATAGCATTGCCGAGTGTACAACATAGTCTGGTAAGAATACTCATAAAATATGACAAACGTGTATCAATATAATTCATTTACACAAAAATGTTATTTTTGTTGTTTATGTTGTTATAGAAAAGAAATTTAAAATATCATTTGTAAGTGGCACCAAGCCTTTATCAAATTGACTTTAAGTTTCAATTAGTATATATTTAAAACATGAATACATTAGTACATATATTTAAAGATTGTAACGATATTTAAGATTTGGATTGGAAAAATCTATAATTCAACCTATAAATAATATTAATAAATTAAATCTACTTTCTTATTCTTTTGTTCCCTTCACCTTATTTGACCTTTAGTCTTTTATGACATGTTTTAGTGCTATGTTAAATCATTTTAAGTTCTAAGGAAAATCAATGTTGTGATCTTTTAGGGGGAGTAGTATAATACCTCGCTCCCTCAATGACCAACTCCGTCGGTAGAGCACCTTAAAAAACCGAGACTCTAACCTCTCGAGGTATCCGCGGTGATGTAGCAAGGAAGGAAATTTTTGTGGCTTTAATGTGGCCCAGTAGTGATAGACATAATTACCAGGTAAACTTACCCTCTGATATGTATCCACGGTAATCTTGTAGCTTGTCGTGAAGTGTTAAATACTAGTAAAATAAAAGGGTGGGCGCCAATGAGTTGAGTGATACAAATTAAATGACTCCTATTATGAGCTTGAAAAGTGATCAATAATCTCACCAGAAGGGTGGAATATAAATGTAACAAAATAGAAGTAAAGAAAAAGAAAAAGTCATATGGTAAGTATAGTGAAATTTTAAATATCTAAGACTCAAATACTCAAAGAGTGTATATATATATATATTTTTTTTTTTTTAATTGTTTCAGTTGTAATTTTAAAAGAAAGAACTACCTATCCGGTACCAGAATAATTTATAAATCTAAGCTGTGAAACATTGCGGCATAAGAGCCTTTAAGTAAAATAACATATAAATTGGTGGTAAATTGGAATTAGTGGTCCTGAACTGTCAATAATAATAAAACATCTCACTCGTTTTCCTGTAGTATTTGAGGTGATGATGCCAAACACAAGTTATATACCATTCTCTGACAATGGCTGTAGCATTCACACTTCTAGATCTTCAAAATGAACAAAGCCGCTCATTAATTTCAAGAATCTTCCCCGTTTGAGAGAAAAATGAGGTCCAGTCCTCGACTCCAACCGGCGCTCGCTGATGGAACGGGAAACTTCATACCTCAAATTCAATCCTTTGTATTTACATTCACATTTAGTTCATGTCTCAAAACCAGCGCGTCAATTTTCTTTTTCTTAGAGTCCTTCTCTCTTATAGCTTCTAACAATGATTGCCATGGTACAAAAAACAAACAAAAAACATAGAGGTTACATAACTGTAGAGGTTTATAGAGGATGGATTTCATTAGTTATTTCAAGCTGCCATCAGGGGACGCAACATAGGTAAACGATTGTAATGTCCCGCCACCTTCATGAACACATGAATTAGGACGGGATATTGTTTACAATGTATTATGAAATATTATTTAGATGTTAATAAAATTGTCCCCAAGAATAATGAAGCTAAACATTAGAAATGTAAATAATAAAGCGAAATTAGAAGATAGTATACGAAATATTAAATAAATTATTAATAAAATTAACAAACTTATTTGCGATGAGGTTGATTTGTTTAAAATATATTGGTGGAAATTTGTGAATTTTTATTTATTATAAGTATTAACATTTTGTGGACTGATTAACAATAAGTGGTAAGCTACCAATAGAATAAATAAAATAAAATAAAATAATTATAAATGAGATATTGTTGCTAGTATAATATATGTGCAATTTATAATATGGGTAAATATAGATAGATATATTATTGTTATTTTATCAAAGGTGTGGAATTGAATTAAAATAAGGTATATGAATCTACGGTATTAATCTTCTTGATTGTGGTTCCAATAGACTAGAATGGTTGGAATGAGGTTACGTTTTAGTTTGCCATTTGAGGTAGTTTTCTAATTGTTATAATAAGGAATTGATTTAAAAAGAAAAATCATTTGAAATGTTGTTGCTGTTCAGAATGGCCGTTTTTAGGTGTAGTTTTCCGAAATGCCCATCAAACTCAACTCTGAAAATCAAAGTAATATCTAAGAATTGACATGTGAATGTAAGTTTGTATACATAGGCCTGATCGAAGTATTACTTTCTTTTCGATTTGCTGAACATATTATTGAAATTAAATACAATAGATGCAAATCCAAATTCGCCAAACTTCTAAAACCTTCCGGGAATCACTTAAAACCAATTAGTAATGCGTGAAACTTTTACAATCCTTTTCAAAAGGTCTAGATATGATTGTGTAAAACCTACACTTTCAAATAGCCATTCTAAACAGACACAAGATTTTATTAGGACAAACAAAACATAAGTTTATTTAACTCTTAAATCCTAGAATAATACCCGACTAACTGCTTGCTAACACCAATTTGTCCTGGTTTATAGTAGTCAAACCCACTTGAATATACAGATTTATGATTGTAATTTCGAGCGTACTATTCAAGTTTCGAATTAAATTGTCGAATATTATGTATTCTAAAATATAAATCATTTCGAGTCATAGGTCATCCCAAATTAATATTATTTTATTCATTTAATTTGTAAAATGTATAAAAATATGTAAAAGTAATAAGGTCCATCTAATTTGTAAACATGATCATGCTGCCCTCCGGTTGCTGAACTCTAGTCTCAATGAAGATGTTAGTAATGTCGAGTTTTTACCCTTCAAATAACATTAATGGATAAGTGATTGGTTGTAGTGTACTTTGTGTGATGATTTAATCTTTGTTAGTTGTGTAATTCGTACTAAGACATGTGTATAATGTAAGTTATTATAAAAATCGCGATAGTTGCAAAATCACTCTCAATACACCTTCCGGATTTCGAGCTCGAAACGACCCATCATCGGCAAACCAAACTAAACGATCTTAACGTCTATTCTGCGTGACCACCAGTATGTACTACGATAATAATATAAACTATTTGTGGGGTTTATATTAAAAAAATATAAAATGACTATTACAATGCTAAGACCAAGTTATAGAAATAAAAAATAATGTTAGTTTTATAATACAGTTAGACTAAATTCATATAAATTTAGGTGTACTGACATAATATTATATGTGTATCATTTAGAGTAACGTACTTGCTAGAATATATCAATAAAATCTATTTTAACAACATTATATAACGTGTATTATTTAGAATTTAAATAAATCTTAAACATATGGTTTACAACTCTCCAACAATAAGTTATTCTTACAATCGACCCAATAATGCATGTTCGTTTCCACGGAAATGACTGAAATAAACCATAACTTTATTGATATATTTCGTTTACTAGCTTGTACTACGATTTTCTGAGTAAAAAAATAATATTTTAAATTTGAGACTGACCAAATATTTATTATCTTCCTCCTGACACTGATACGTTCCAGGTGGTTTAAGGAACTGTCTAGAGCTGCCGGGAACAACATGATCGGATACAAAATGGTCGAGGTTGGGAAACTACAAGTTGGGACAGTTGCTTACTTTAAATGTACCTAGTTACATGCGATTTGGCTCAATACATTTGAGAAAACCTGTATATTAATATTTACAGAGAAGCTGAAAACCATTCTAATTACGTCACTGTCCGTATTGAAGGCGTCATTGTTCAGTTAATTTAAATTAGATGAAAAATCAGAAATGCACAGGAATCGAGGCTGGTTCCTTAACTTATTGCATTAATGCAATAACATTTAGCTAACTGGGATTCGTTTTTTGTTCAGGGTCAGTTTTCACTGATAATTTAAGACCGAGTCTTGATTCTGAGTTTTTGATATGCGTGGATATTCATTAGAATTTCACGTTAAAATTAAAATCTTGTATTATATACTTATCTGAATAACATTCCTCCAGGTGTCAGATGACACAATATGTTTCCTCGCATAGAATTGGTTGTTCATATGTAACTTACTGTTCCACACGTCCATCACAATATAAGCCTTCAACGCTGAAGGAAGAATGATCTGAAACATGGGTTTAATCGTAGATAGCTCAGTAGTAGAGTATCGGTGCCCTAAGACAGATGTCTCAAGCTCACTTCTATTGTTCATGTGTCTTGTTAACTAATGTAAATTAAATATAATGTAGTAACACGGTTAGAAGAAGTTATTGAAAATCACATTACTAAAATTTTGAAAATTACCGTAAACATTTTATGTCAGTATTATTGATATCGGAGTATTTGTATTTGTTTTAGCACGTAATGACTGGGCTGCCGATTGCAACTCATGGGTATTAGCACCGGAGATTCAGCTACCTCTGGAGGTATATACCAGCATACACCCTATTCTTCAATAACATCGTGGCCTATGTATATGATTTTTAATAATGCATTTATATATGTATTTATTGATGTAACTCCGCAAAATTTAGTTTCTACATAACTCAACAACAACACAGGTTATTCCAAAGTTTTCATTATCACATACTCAACATATTCTTATTTTATATATTATGTACCTCCCACAAAATTTTCATTCCTAACTAAATCACACAACAAACACAGTAATCTATACTAGTATTATAAATAGATAATATAAGAGTGGTATTTACAGTATTTTACGGTTTTTTGAGCATATTTTATTGGTTTTTAGTCCACAGGAAGGATTATCTTAATGCTAGGAAACTCAACTGACGTGCTCGGTACTCAGCAGGATTGTCTCAGTGCTAGGAAACTCAACTGACGTGCTCGGTACTCAGGCAGGATTGTCTCAGTGCTAGGAAACTCAACGACGTGCTCGGTACTCATGCTGGATTGTCTCAGTGCTAGGAAACTCAACTAACGTGCTCGGTACTCATGCTGGATTGTCTCAGTGCTAGGAAGCTCAACTGACGTGCTCGGTACTCAGCAGGATTGTCTCAGTGCTAGGAAACTCAACTGACGTGCTCGGTACTCAGGCAGGATTATCTCAGTGCTAGGAAACTCAACTGACGTGTTCGGTACTCATGCTGGATTATCTCAGTGCTAGGAAACTCAACTGACGTGCTCGGTACTCAGGCAGGTTGTCTCAGTGCTAGGAAACTCAACTGACGTGCTCGGTACTCAGGCAGGATTGTCTCAGTGCTAGGAAACTCAACTGACGTGCTCGGTACTCAGGCGATTGTCTCAGTGCTAGGAAACTCAACTGACGTGCTCGACTCTAGGCTGATTAGTTCACAACGCGCTAGTCCTTCAAGGACGGTGAGATCTAGGACTGAATTTAGGTTGGGTGAACTGGGGGTGAATTTTCCTGAATGTTTTCCATTTCCACTCTCCTTCCACATATATTTATATTTTCAAGGACAAAGTGTTTAATGTTATAAACCATGTATACAAACCAAAATAGTTAATAGAAAAACAAAATTGAAACATGTTATGTCTCATACACCATATTATCAAAGACCACCATCTAGTCTTTCAATAATTTTGATTGAAAATAGTGCTGTGCAATTATATGAAGGTATGAAGTGTTATCACATATGTTATTAAATGAGCTAAATACATTAAAAATCTCATAGATTGTATAAAAACTACAATGCAATATTTTAAGGCAAAACGAATAACACAAATTAAAAAAAAATTAACATACTAATAATTTTAACAAGTTCAGAATTTATGAGTTATAGGAGAAAATAATGACGTTTTGGAATGAAACAAATATTTTCCCCAAATTTGGAGGAAAAATAAATGAATGGTGCCCCGGACAGACAGAAAGACTTTCTCGCTGTTTTACCTAAAATGGAAACACTTACTAAAAACGCGTAAGAAATTGAAACTAAATAATATCCACTGTTACAGAACCATAATAGTTAAAATCATCTTATTCTAAAACAGAAATAATCTCTTCATTCCCAAGAACTATTTGTAAAACTATATATTTTCCTAACAATTTGGGAATTATTGGTTTACAAAATATGTTACATTTAAAATTGATTTATTTTATTAGTCTTATAATTATTCAATGATAAATAATTTATTAGGACTCTATATTTCCAAAATATCTTTCTAAACCAACCTTAACTTTATGCTTGGGTAGATGATTCAAACACTCCTATTTATAACTTACTACCCACCCTAGGTACCAGATTTCAACACTCGGCAAAATGGTCTCGGCTTTACGCCAAGATACAGACAAAACAGACAGAATCGAGAAATCCCCTTTTTGTTTCGAAAACATATAAAACCTAAATATTAATCGTAATCTCGAGGTCAAAAAAGTACCATTACAATGTAATCTCTTTACGTTTATGAGAATAATTTAAAAATTATACAGCTCTCACCGTTTTTGAAATATTCGTGACTCTGAAGATAGAAAATAATAACCGCACCTCCCCTCTGTGATCTAGAGGTTAAATGTGCTCAACGCCAATCAATAATACTGATAAAATCTAGTAGCAAATAAATATACAACTTTTACGTTAATTAGAACTTTAGTTATTCCAGATCACTGCATAGCTGTTGTTCTCCAATATAAATTTAGTTCTAAATGAATTATATTAACTAATACATACAAATAAAGCTTAAAGGACCTTGAAGAACCCATCCTCCGGTCTAAATCAAATCGTCTTCTTTCTGCCTTTAAATTGTCCAGAGCCTTAAGAGAGATAACATTTCGAGTTAGAAAAACAATTCATTTCCAAATTGTGTTAAAATAGCTAATTTGATATTTACAATTTTTATATTTTTAAAATAATAAGGGAACTTATATTGTAAAACTTTTGGAGATTGTTTTACTTGTTGGTGAATGGACATACAACATGAAGATTTAAATAAAGATGCATATAATATGAAAATATTCTGGAACTCACAACAGCATTTAAATTATTTACTATACGTATGAAAAATAAATATTTTAATTAGATAAGGTAGAACACAATCATAATATGTATCTAGGTAACTATTATTATAATATATTGAAATACTTCATTTTTCCTGGAAACACATAATAATAATGGCTTGATTTTAGAAAAAACGAAAGAGTTTGAATGGTGAATCTAAAATTTATAAGGAATGTAAACGCCAATATTACATGTATTATATTATTATCCACGACATCACGAGAATTTCACATACGAGGCTAAAAGTATAAAAAGATATTAAAGATTTAATAAAACAATATACTCAACCACCATTCAAGGAAATTCTACGATAAAAGCATGTATGTTCTGTAGGAATCTCACACATGGGTATCTTTTTATTATATTGGTAATTTATCATGAAGTTGAATAAGGTTAACTGAAACAGTAATTTCCTGGAAGTCTCAATTGCTAATACCTGGTTATCATTACAACTACATGAATTATGTATTAGATTGTTTGTTTCTAATGAATATAATTCAACATATCTGTTATAATAAAATAGATCTACTTTCTTATTATTTTGTTCCCTTCTCCTTATTTGAACTTTAATAAATAATCTTCTATAACGACTTGTCTCAGTGTTATGTTACACCAGATTCAGGTCTGAGGAATAACAATGTATTGTGTAATATTATTTAGATGGTATTATTATTGTTAGTAAAATATTGCTAAACATAAAAAATGTGAAATTTAAAGCGAAATTAGAAGATAGTATACTAAATATTAAATAAATATACACTTTAATTAATAAGCTTATAAATACCATTTTTTGATGACGATGATTTGTTTAAAATACATATTGGCGTAAGGTTTACAATTTTTTTATTTATTATAGCGTATGAATTTTTTTGTGGGCTGATCATCAATAAGTAGTAAGGTACCAATAGAATAAATAAAATAAAATAAAAAAATTGTTAGATCGTTGCTAGTATAATAAAGAGTGTAAGTTATATGATGAGTAAATACAGATAGACATATTATTGTTATTTTATGAAATATTGTGGAATTGAATTAAAATTAGGCATATTAATCTATGGTATTAATCTCCTTGATTGTGATTCGTATAGGCTAGTCTTGTTGGAATGAGTATTACTTCTTAGTTTGATATCTGGAGCTAATTTTCTAACTGTGTTATAAGGGATTGATTTTCAAAAGTAGTTTGATCATTTAAAATTTTGTTGCTGATCAGTAGGGGGCGGGTTTATAGGCTCTAAAATTTTAAAAAAGGCAGGCAAATAGGCACTAAAAATAGGAACATAAATAGGCATTAAAGAAAAAAAAGGCAATAAATTCTCACAAAATATAAAAAATAGGCTCATAAATAGGCATAGTAATGCAAAAAAAGGCACCAAAATACTTGAAATTTTTATTATTAACTCTTAAAATCCAGCATACACTTTCTATAAACACATATTAATTACTATTAGAGTTAATTAGTTATCAAATACTTCTCAAGACTTTCAGGTGTTAATTTTGTTCTGTTGTTTGACATAATGTTTTTATACTGTGAGAAACTTCTCTCGACTTCACATGAAGTCATTGGGCAAAACTTCAGACAAGTTCTCTCAGCTGGGCTAAGCTTGATTTCTGGGATATATGTAGTTTGTCCTTCTAAGATGTCCGCAATACTTGCCATCACTTTACAACCAGGGTTTCACTGCAATACTCTGTTAAATTTGTCGACATGGCTTTAAAACTGATCTAGAAGCCTGATTCAGTTTTCTTTTATTACCCACATTATCTTCACAGCTTTCACAAGAGGAAAATCCCTTGCCTGTGAAGCTGTGATTGCTCCAGGAAGATTTCCAAAATTGCTTTATTATGCCAGATCCGCACTTAAACATGAGCAGGAGATGGCAGCATTTGCTTCTGTAATGGCGACAGATTGTTCCTCGTCAAAAGTTTGGACTACCTACAAGCAAAACGGTTGGTATAGCAAAACTCACCATTCTTTCATTATATTGTGTACTACAAGTATTACCATTAATTTTTTTTATCCAATAATGTGGATGGACAGGTGGAATCAATAAAACTAGTGGTAAACGCTCACTGCAATTTTAATTTGGAAACGCACCTAATGATAGTGTATTGTATAATACCTTTTGAATGTCACCCAGGTAATCTGCATAGTAACACGCAGCATGAAGCCATGTACCCCAACATGTTAACACTGGTTGTGGTGGCAAAGATGTGTTGGGCAGGGCCGCCTTAAATGAGAAGATTCGTAATGGAGCCTTCAAAAACACTTTCTTGATTGTGGAAATAATATCGTTAACATTTGGAAAACGTGATCTAATATCTTATGCAACCTTATGAACAACATGTGCCAGACAAGTCACGTGAATTAACTTCGTGTAAAATACTTTTAAGCTCGCAGCCACTTTCAATATGTAGGCCGCACTGTGTCAGCAACAACAAGAATCTTTCGTCGTTGTTTTCTGGTGGCCACAGGACTCCTAATATTGTAAACAATATCCCGTCCTAATTAATGTGTTCATGAAGGTGGCGGGACATTACAATTCGTTTACCTATGTTGCGTCCCTGATGGCAGCTTGAAATAACTAATGAAATCCATCCTCTCTATAAACCTCTATAGTTATCCAACCTCTATGTTTTTTGTTTGTTTTGTTTACCATGGCAATCAATGTTAGAAGATATAAATGAAAAAGGACGCGAAAGAAAAGTGACGCGCTGGTTTAGAGACATGGAAAAAAAATGTGAATGAATGTAAATAAAAAGGATTGGATTTGAAGTACGAAGTTTTTCGTTCTATCAGCGAGCGCCGGTTAAAGTCGAGGACTGGGCCTCAATATTCTCTGAAACGGGGAAGATTGTTCATTTTTGAAGACCTAGAAGTGTGTGTGCTACAGACATTATCAGAGAATGGTATACAACTTGTGTTTGGCATCATCACCTCAAATACTACAGGAAAACGAGTGAGATGTTTTATTATTATTATTGACAGTTCAGGACCACTAATTCGCAGTTACCACCAATTTATATGTTATTTTATTTAAAAGCCTTTTATGCCGCAATGTTTCACGGCTTAGATTTATAAATTACTCTGGTACCGGATAGGTAGGACTTTCTTTTAAAATAACAACTGCCACAATTAAAATAAAATAAATAAATAAATAAATATAATTATATATATATACTATTTGAGTATTTGAATCTTAGATATTTAAAATTTCACTATATTTATTATATGACTTTTTTCTTTACTTCTATTTTGGTTACATTAATATTCCACCCTTCTGGTGATATTGTTGGTCCCTTTTTCAAGCTCATAATAAGAGTAATTTAATTTGTGAGTATCACTTAACTCACTGGCACCCACCCGTTTATTTCACTAGAATTTAGAACTTCGCGACGAACTACAGCATTACCGTGGATACATATCAGAGGGTAAGTTTACCTGGTAATTATGTCTATCGCTACTGGGCCACATTAAAGCCACAAAAATATCCTTCCTTGCTACATCACTTCGGATACCTCGAGAGGTTAGGTCTCGGTTTTTTTTAGGTGCTCTATCGACTGAGATGGTCATTGTGGGAGTGAGGTTTTTATACAACCCTCCCTATAACGTTACAATATAAACAAATAAACTTATCTATAATTATAATTTTTACAGGACTAACACTACGAATCATTAAATTAACACTTGTGCAATTACATTATATACTTAAGAAATGGATCACGAACATCTATGGCAATTGTCGAGCTGTTGGTTGCCTCAAGTATCTTTGAAACAACCAAGTGAGTTTTCTCAGGACCCGTAGAGTCTAGTTTTCCAAAAACAACAATGCAACATATCTGCCACAGCGGTCAGTGGTTTCATAAATTGTAGCCCAGATGTATGATTCTACAATATCTTATCGGATTTTCTCAACTGTCTTGAACGAAATAAAAAGTATGTTTTCTGTAAATAGTTTAAATCAATACAATTCAGTTAATATTTTTTAATATCAGAAAGAAAAAACTGCTATTGTAAAAACTTACGGATAAATATGTTGAATGCAAGTAGTGTTTCCTCAGAGTTGATTCATCTGGTATCTTTATGTTGCTATATTTGTTGAGAAAAGCATTTAAATCTGGATTCTCCAGCTTCTTCTAGGAATATTTGAAGCTACAATCGCAGAGCATAAGTCATCAGAAAATCGCTCTTGGGTTTTATCGGTATCGTTAACTTTAGGAAAAAATAGTGGAGATCCTTTTTCTTTCCGGAATTCTTCATATGTATTACAGTATTTTTGTGTTGTTCTAGGTGATACTTCTTCTCGTATTATACCTAAATATTAAAAATGGAAATTTTCACCCTGTAATATATGTGGATTATACAATAGCAAATAATCGTGATTTACTTTTAAACAATAGACAATATATTTAATAAAAACCTTGACTTTCAAAATTAATAATTTCATTTCCCCGTTTGAAAAGATAACTCCTTGGAACATAGCTGACAAAAAATTATTTTTCCAACCGTTGTGAAATTCCTATCACTCCCAGTCCATTGTTTGAATAATACACTTTTACACGATTTCTCTTTAGGCATTTTCTACTAGTTCAATAATTTACACTGAATCCAATACAAAGAAATATTAATGAACAGATATGCACATCTAACAACAGTGTAATATATACAACCACTGAATGAACTGACACTGTTGTGCGCTAGAAGAAAATCTTTGTTACCGGACTGACTAGTCTGAACCTATCAGACCACTGGACACATGGGTTTTTCCTACCTATCACGAGTATCCACGTGGAGTAACCTAAAGGCCCGTTGACACGGTGTTAGTTGACTAATGCAAGTACACTAATTTGGCTGCGCGCGCACAGCTTGCACCGTGTAAACAGACAAGCAAGCTACTAACATGCAAGTCCACTTGCAACTGAAAAAGTTGGTCACCTTCCAACTTTACTAATGCAAGTAGACAATCCAAAATGGCGGCAACTGAAGAACTGGTTGTGCGGGGGACACTTATTTGTGGAATGTTATGAAAAGAATGAGTTTTTGTGCAATTTTAAGCACCGAATTTATAAAAATAAGAATGGGAGGGATATTGCACTATAGGGTATTGTAAAGTTATATCAGGTGTCATATTCTCTAGAAGTTTCCAAAATAAAATTTTATACCCACGTAAATTTTACAAATGATCCTTGTGAGAGATATTATTTAATATCGGTAAACAAATGGTATCAATAATTTTTACAAACCATTATTTCCTACCACTCAACGTGGAATGTGTCATTTTTTTTATATACGATCACAAAATATAATAACACTTTGTAGTACCGTGATTAGTTCCGGCAACATAATATTCGCGTTATCGGCAAGTAAGGTATGAATGGCCGGTGGTTTTCACGCGAAATCTTCGGCGCGTTTTCCAATCTCCATATTTGACACTTTAACCAATCTTTATAAGTTTTAATTATAAATGTTCAGCCCACACACATCAAACACTTGTAGTAATGCTTTGGAATCTTTAGTAGATACATAATTTAATATTATTATCGTATAGCAAACCAGATAGTCTATATTTAAACCAATCTACAAATTAATGAATTATTATTTTTAAGGAATATTTTAGGCCTAGCAAGCTAGCATTTAACAAATTATTTTGTTATTAGTATACCAAAATTTAAAACAGAGTTTAAAAAACCGGCGTTAGGCCTATTTAAAAAAATGCCCAACAAATTAATTAAGGCCTACTATTTTTTTTATGTTTTAGGTCTAGCTAGAATTTAGCAAGATATTTTGTTATTAGTATACCAACATTTAAAACAGTGCTGAAAAAATCTGGGTTGGACCTATTTAAAAAAATGCCCTACCGAGTTTGGTTGTATTGGGATTTATTGACCTTATTTGAGTTTAATTTTATTTAACATATATGCTAAATAAGTTAACAAATCAAGTAAAATAATTTAATAATTATTTGGGATCAACTAAAATATATTTTAATGTATTAAGGAACTAAGAAATAGGAGACACATTAATCACTAAATTTTTTATGTTGGCTATATAAAACAATTTTTATTAAATAGGTAAACTAATTATGATAAATTGCGTTACTAAGAAATTGTAATTTATGTGGCCGCCCATACTTATTTTAAATTCACCCTTACTAGCTCCTAACACATAAGCGTAATTAGTATTGCGTATAAATTACCCGAACGAAAAATGATACGCATTGATAAAAAAATAAGGCTCCAATAGAGAGAGACCAGTTATCACCTCTCTTCATTTTCAGCCATGTTTTTAAAGCGCTACTAATGCAAGTGAAAAATACGTGTCAACACAACTAACATGTTAGTAAGCTAATACCACTAAACTTGCATTAGTCCACTAACATCGTGTCAACGGGCCTTAAGAGCGCAGCCTATAGTTCTGATGTATACCTTGTTTGTGACCTAGGAAAATATTATAGTATGTTACCTGAAGTATTTCTTAAATTTTACAGGTGCTTTCAGCTATACGTTTTTTCGCAGAAGGAGGATACCAACGTGGAGTGGGACAGGACCTTTTTATTGCTCTGAGTCAGCCAGCTGTGTCGAAATGTATTCGTGCAGTATGTGAGGGTTTATCAAACATAGCTGGTCAATGGATACGTTTCCCTCGTACAGTGGCACAAAGAGACCAGATTCAACAAAAATAGGTAGTAAGTAGTATTACTGCCAGAATATCAAGAATGATTATCTATTCACTTTCCCCTTATTGCCCTAGGTTAGTTAGTTTAGACGTAATGGCCATGTGTTAACATTAAATTACCTTGGAGAGTATTTTTTATTTTATCTAAGGTTTACATTTGTATTGTCAATTAAAAAAAAATGTATTGTCATCAGTGAATTTTCATACAAACAAAGAAATATTTATTGAAAACCACAACACCACTGCTATGACAAAAAAAAATTAACTTCCTTTATAACAATAGATGTGTTTAGTTGTGTTAGATTGGTGACGTGACTCTAATTATTTATTATAATTTTACTTTGTATCAAAATTTAAAAAAATTGTGTTGTTAGGCCTACCTATTTAGTCATATCAACACTTTTTATTTGATACAAACCACCCACAGTCCACACAACCAGGGTTCGAACCCTATTCTACATTTCATCGGTAGCTTGGAATATTTCTAGTGTGGAATCTTACATTTTGGTCCTTTAAACAAAAAAAAAACTTGGAATCTGATGGTAGTCATTGGTAATTTAAACTTAAGACCCAAAATATATCTAAAAGGATTTTAGAAATTACTTTTATTTATTCTAAATATGGACTTAGACACATGTTCAAGGAAATATAATAGTTATAAAAATCATTACAGGTTCCAAGAAACCATACGAGTGCCAGGGATTATCGGAGCAATAGATTGTACACACATTTCAATTGTTCCTCCAAAAGTACATGAGGAGGCGTACAATAACCTGCATCATGGTCATCATTCCTTGAATGTGCAAATGGTAAGGCTATTTTTACTGAACAGGGTTATCTGGCAAAATATTATAGGCCTAATTACTTTTATTTATCTACCAAAAACTTGTCATATTTGCGGATATGTGACAGAGATTTGCGGGTACTTAACCTCAGCGCTAGATACCCATGTAGAACAAATGATCAGTTCATCTGGCCTCATAGCCAGGCAAGAACGGAAATGCAAAGGTTAATCACCAACAGAATAGGGGAATTTTATCTCATTGGTAGGTGTTTTATATTTATCATGTATAACTCAATTTAAATGTAACTATAATTATTTTGCACCACGTCTTAATACACATTCGTGTTAAACGTTTATATACCCATTACGCTAATGTGGTAGTGATCAGGAATGTTGGAATCAGAGGAAGTGCACCCGAATTTGTGTGGAATGAGAGTGTATAAGCATTTAGGAATTAAAATCCCCAGTGCATCCGAGTGAGATCAAATTGTGGTCTCCTCTTCCTCAGCAGGCTAGTCAAACACAAGATTGACACTTTAGACCGATCAACCACTGATTCTGGTAACTCTTTATATTAAATTGGTCGAGTGTTTGTGAAACACACACACATTCAAACATTAGATAGTTAATTAGAGGTATAACAAAGAATAAATATGTTTTAATATCGTTAGAATTTACTATATAGGCACATGCAATAACTTAAGTCACACACCCCTCGATCATTGTGTGTGTGGGGCAATATAAAGCCACATATCCAAAGAATGTGTTGTATGTTAAAGAACCAAAATTTGGATGAATTCATCTAAACATGTTTTACTATTAACCCCCATATTAATTTGACAATGAAATGAAATTAATGTGCCGTACATAATATCTTAAATATAAATTACAATGTTGAATTATATTTATAAAACACTGATCTTATACTCATGAAATTTCTCGAAATACAAAAACCTACATGTTAATACGATATAATATTGTCTAACATTGTCGATAATTTGGAGGTAGAAAATCCGGTACGTCGATATTCCGTATCAACAATAAAAACATAAATTTATATTTAAAAAATACACAGAGTGGTATCAGAACCATGGCCGTCAAAAACGCACGTCAACCTCTGTTGTGAAAAAATAATTGGAGACTTTTTTCTTTGTTAGATTTTTGCCTTATTATATTCCTTTAGGATTTATGATATTTAGGATCAAAAACAATTTAAGTTCTTTGTTTAAATTAAGTGAAAATGTTTCTACCTTAAAAATTAATTTTCTTAAAATTTTGTCTAAGCTTGTTATTTTTTATATTTGGTATAGAATATGACTGTATTTAATCAGGACATTGTCGAACCCCAATTAGTCTCTATTATTGACGCTCTGTTATATTTAAATTTTTGTTGAGGATTACAACGAAGGTTCTTACCATCGAAGAATAATAAGTGTAAACCTAAGACAATACACTATAATCTAAATCCCTAGCACAACTTCCTTCGGAGGTAAAGTAAAGCCACCATGTAAATGTTGATTGTGATATTTATAAGAACACTGGAAGGTGTAAGAAAATACCATTCCGGCAAAATTGGTAAAATTTTCACTCTTAATCTTAAAAATTCTCATATGTTGATATAATCAGTCAGTTCAATAAATGAATGTTAATTACCACAAATAAATAAAACTATTTATTTCCAGAGATATTGTGTACAATATTGTAGTTAAATAATAAAATTGAAATATATTAAGATTGTTTTAATTAGATGATAGTGACAAATTGCCTTGGCATAAATTTGTTAGTATTTAAAGTATAAAACTAATTTCTTTCAAGGTTTTTTGCACCAATAGCTCGACAAAGCATCTTTATATATTATCATAGTTGATAAATAAAAATCAATCCTGTGACTTTTGTTACTTTACAATATGTTACATTATGTTGTAAGATAAGAGCTAAATGAGCCAAACAATAAATAATTATTATTAATATTTCTTATATCAGTGCCATTTTACTTGATATATACATTGCTTGAATAACCTGATTCAGTGGTCGAATGGTCTAAAGCGTCAGTCTTGTGTTATACTGGCCTAATGAAGACGGGGAAATCAGTGCTAGAATTCCAATCGGATCTATTGAGGGTGGTTTTTCCTAATTGGTTTTCCACTCTTATTCAACCCAAATGAAGCTATAATATTTCTAAAAGGATTAATTTCTTCCATTAGAGTAATTATAGTCCAGTGATTTTATTGGTTTCTTTACGGATTCATTTCGAGCTAATTGAAATTTTGTATGTGTTTCATGTATTACAGAAAAATTCTCTAACAAATCATAAGTCTCATAAATATGTTTTGAGTAAATATCACCTTATCTTTGGTCCTGTGAATAAAAGTTCTCTATTCAAAATGTGGATTGTAAGAACTTCTACAGAAATGTTTCGATACGTCTCTCTCGTATATACAACTATTTCTACGTATTACGTCTTATAAAACCTATATATCTATACTATCACTATAATAATGCTACTCTTGTTCACACCAGCTTCTATGGTAGAGTACAAATCACTTTATTCTCCCTACAGACCTAATACACGATATCATCACATTTATGAATTTTGATTCTTCTTTTTCCTTCTCATTTAATTCTTGTAGACTTATCAAAAGACAAGTGTCGATGAGTATCAATGGAAACTTCATTAACAGGACCACCATGTAACCATATGAGGAAGCGTAGTACATTAAAAAATATTAATTCCTTAGAAAAACTTCAGACTTAAAAACTTCCGCCTAAACATGTAAATCCCCAAGCATTTATAATATATATCAAGATTTGGATTTACCCTTTTT